>BMAW01014758.1:196527-262552 GCA_019974015.1 Nephila pilipes
TTAATTCTTAGTTATTACATTGATCATTACTTAATTCTTAGTTATTACATTGATCATTACTTAATTCTTAGTTATTCTTAGTTATTACTTAAATTCTGTAGTTATTACGTCAATAACTACAGAATTTAAGTGAAGTAATATTTATGTGTTTGTTTGGTACATTGTTGATAATAAAGTTCCTTGGTTCTTTCTTACATCAATATTTCTTCATTTACACCTATAAAACTGTTTTTAAAAAGAATTTCGTAAAACAAAGAACACGTGCAGTATTAATTTAAAATAATTTTTGTCTGTTGCTAGAATAGTACAATAGCGAGAGAGTTATATAAAATCTCTAAAAAAATACAAAACATTTCTTTTAAATAAATTTAAGGAATACAAAATATTGTTATACGGGCTAAACAATATTTTAGTATTGGAGTAACTTGCTGTTGCTTTGACTACCCATTACACCTATATAGTTTCAAGTATACATATTTCTTAAAAAGAAATTCTATGTATATTTTGAAAAAAATACGAAATATTGCTTTAAAGTACTTTTAAAGAACTGAAATTCAATCACTCGAATTCTTATGATTGAAAAAATGTATATTAAAATTGTGTTTCTTGGTTAAATTACAAAAATAATTAAGAATTCAGGAAATGACTTATCCCCATTCGAAGTATTTACATCACTATATTTAAATATATTAAATCATACGTATACTCTGATTTTAATATTTTTCTATAATGTGTACAAAAGCTCCAACAGATTTGTATATAATGTTATTGAAGAATATTAAGAGATATGCATTAAATTACAAATATTTAAAAAAAAAAAAAACAGATAATTTCACAGATTAACAAAGTATTTAATTAAAATTGATTTTCAGATTTAAAGGATAAATTATAAAATATTAACTAATTGCTGTCTGATATATGGCTTAAAAAAAGGATGAATAAAAATTTGATTATTATATCATTCTAATAAATATGAATAATAATAATCAGATATTAAATTAATATTACTCCGAAAGAAATTTAATTATCGTATTCTAAAATATAAATAATAAGGAAAAGCAATGTTATATCCTACCAATCACAAAAAACGAAAAGTACCTATAGCAACGAAAATTTTATTTATTTTTAGTAGAAAATATCTTAATGACATGGTTATGAAAATGAAATGATTTCTTTGGGAGCAAGATAAGGTTTATTAGCTTTTAAAATGGAAAGATTCTATCTTTGAGATCAATAAAATAAATTGAACAAGCTGAGAAAGTTATTGAAAGTTGTTATTTCTCTAAACTTTGTAGCGGATTCTTAACTGCATGATTTATTTTTAGGCCCTTAAATTTATTAATAAATGTGATAACACGAAACATGGGTGTTGGATTTTAAGACACTAAAGCTAAATATGGTTATGTTTTGCAAAAAGATTGATCAAACGACTACAAGTTTTATTAAATAACAATTAAGATAAAAAAAAAAAGAAGAAAAATCTTCTAAATACAATTCAGTCGTGAATGATGTTTTTGTTCATCTTAAATTATAAATATAAATGCTTATGTTTCATTGAAAAAATAAAGTTTAAAATATATTGAATAAAAAATATTTTATTGTTTAAAGGGATATCTGTGGCTCAAGTAAATTATTTATTTCCTTTTTTTTATGAAAAATTCATATGTATTTCATGTAAATTGAATTTACGTCAAGAAGATGTTACATTTATTTCACACCAAAATGAGAAATAATTGAAATCTTATGTTTTTCGAGGTAAAGTGTAAGATTTTGAACAATATCAAATAGGGTTTAGAATGTTAAAGCAAAACAATTTAAAATGACATATAATGTAAGAAAAGGGAAACATATCGATTTCTCAAAAATAATTAATTAAAAAGAATTTTTTTTAAGAAACGCAATTTATACCATTAATATATGAACTGAGGTTATTTTTAATTTCTAAGATAAAATTTATGTTTAAAAATTTTTATCCCTTTTAATGTGTACCCCATTTCAAAAAATGCACTTGATCCCTTACTGTTTCTCTTTTTCTGTGCATTGCTGCAAGTCCTCAGGTCGCAGGCATTTAAATGCAGGGTCATTTCTTTTTCATTCTCTTACCACAGTCCCAATAGTTTCCACACACCACCATTGTACAATTAGAGTACAGTCAACAATTAACGTGTGCTAGATATAGTCAGAACGGAAGACGATCAACCTCGGTGAGTGAATTACTGAAAAGTTTTTGAAGGGGCATTGTCGCGATGCTGAAACTCTGCTTAATTGTATCATAAATTTGGTCAATCTTGGCGCGCATATACTCTATTACGATATAAATACAAGGTGTGTCTATTAAAGAACTAGACACGCTGCTATAGAAGAGAACGTATACGCAAAACGCTAGCGATCATCTGATATACAGCGTTAATAATTTTTCTATGAAATGCAGTGCCCTTCCTTTCTGTAAACTTATCCTTACAGACGTAGCCTTTGTTCGTAATAATTTTTTTTCTCCAGAAAATTTATAAGAGTAACAGTAGAGCAATGAATCGTTGTGAATTTTGTTACAAGAAATTTTCAAAACATACTACTGAAACTAATAATTCATTCAAATAAGTGTATGGAAATGAATGTTTATCGCGTGAACGTGTTTTTGAGTGTTTTAAGCGTTCTCAAGATGTTCCAGAAGACGTTAAATATAATTCATGCCCTAGTCGTCCTTCCACTTTAAAAACGGATGACAAAATCGAAAATTAATATGTATTTGGTTTGATCTGATCGTCAATTAAGTATTCTTGTGATTGCTGAGACTGCAGGAATTGACACAGAATCACTACGAAAAACTTTACATAACAATTTTAACATGCAAAACATTTGTGCTCAAATGGTATCTAAAATTCTGACGTTTGAACATGAACCTCGCATAAATGTTTATGCTGACACATTGCATGGCATTGAAAATAACCCATACTTATTGGTTAGGATAAAATCGATTGACGATTCATGGTTTGTTACTTATGATCTAGATAAAAAAAAGGGCCAATTCATGCACTGGAAAAGCCCATCTTCACCAAGACCCAAAAGAGTTTGAATGACTAAATAAAAATTTAAAGGATTTTTTTTTCGATATTTATTGGATTGTGCTCGATCACTAGTTTGCTGAAGGTCAAACCAGTAGACAACATTACTATCTTCACGTTTTTGCTGAATTTTTTGAAGGAATGAGGAAAGCACGACCTGAGTTGTGGAAAGACAAGTCATTCCGCATTGCTTGTGAAGAAGTTTCTAGTCAAGTTACAACATACTAGTGATGCATGGCAGACATGTTAGACCAAATCATTTATTTATTGGATAAACTTTGTAGTCTTATTAATAATAATATTTGAAGTTCCATGTGACATTATTTAATGTTCCTAAAAATATTTTTTTAAAAATTCCTTAAGTAAAAGTAAATATGTGTACATTGTTACTAAATAATTATACCTTACGAATAAAATAGTTAAAATTATTCTTTTATTCAATTACTTATAAGTATCACTGAAAAGAATTTCTAGATATAAGAAAATCCTTTTAGAACGTCATGAAACATTCAATTCTTGCAGTGTTGGCATGTTTACTGTATGTTTGATTTAGATGTGATTACATACATTATATATATATATATATATATATATATATATATATATATATATATATGAGAAACTGGATAAGACATCTTAAATGTAGCTTATTTTAATCTCCTTTCATCACTGAGGGAAATCGGGGATAATAAGGTTCTGAGGAACTACCTAAAGCTCGCTTAAATTTGTGCTGCCGAAACGACCGCCTACTAAAGCCACAACAGAAGTTCTGAATCTATGACTGAGACACGAGAGAAAGAAATGGAACAAAGAAAAAAGGATAAAATATCTAGTGGCGACGGACGTTCTGGCTGATAGTAGACGAAGTTTCTTTTGCTCGGATAGGAATTTTCAATGTTGGAATGTGTATTTTGCTTCCACAACTTATGTAAATTATCGTTGTTTGATATATTTACCGTGTGAAATATTCCATTTAAACAAATTATGTTATCTTAGATCATGGCTATTTCTGAATCCAGAACTTGCCGTCAATTGGATGAACACATTTTTATTGGGACAATAATTATTGCCTAAAAGAAATGACTTTAGAAACACAAGAGATTGGCTCTTCATCTCTTTATCAGTCCTCGTTATCAAGGTTAGGAAATAATGACTTTAGAATTTACTATAGATATACTTTTTTAAAAACCTCATTTCCAAGAAAGTTATTTCACGGTAACATGTAAGATAAATTGAAAACTCTAAGTCCCTTACATGCTGCTGAAATGGGAATTCCTTCTAAATAAGATATAAAATTGCATTGATGAGATATGCTTTATCAATGCATGGCTATTTAGTGATATTATTAAAAACTTCATTTTATGTCATTCTTTATGCATGTCTTGAATATAATTGATATTATTTTATAATTATATTTGTTTCGGGGTTTCTACCACTTCTTCGAAAATTTTCATACAATTGATTGAAAATTTTTTTTATAAAGTTAAGAAGACTTTGTATCCCTATTAATTATAATTAATTTTAAAGTATATAGCCTGAACAGAAATAAGTGTTTCATTGGTGCTGTATTTTTCCAGTTATAAACAATTGTTTATTATTTTCATTCATAGCATATGCATATCTTTATAACGAAACTTTTCAAAATTTATCCAAATGTGGTGCCATGAATCTACAGTGATTTAGTAATAAAAAATGGTTTCAAGCAAGTGTAAAATTGTACTTACACTTCTTAAAAATTTTAATATATTAAATTTCAAGTATTAAATTTTTTTTATAATAATGATTATTTATCGATTATAATTCATTTTTTTAAACTGCAATTTTAAAAATAATATATTACATAAAGTTGACAATTATATTTGAATCTAATTCGTCAAAAATCAAATGTTTCTAATCATCATTTTTTTTTAATTATAAACGTCATCATAACCTATTACTGCATTATTTACAGTGTATCTGAATTATAATAAACATTTTAATACCTTTTTTCAAATATGCAACAATTTTAAACTTATGTACGAAAAAACAAAAGAACCCTGTTAGAAAAAAAAATAGCTTTATTCTTACAAAATATTTATAAAATTGAAAAGTAATTTAAAATTGTGAAAAATACTGTTAGTGTACTCTGATGATGTCATCAAAAACGTAAAATCTATGCAACTCATTCTTATTTTAATTTTGGTCCTTTGAGCTGCATATCAGCTGACTCGGTGGGAACTTGATCAAGTTTGCGAGTTCATCGCCGACGTGGCTGCAATCAAGAAACAGTTTTGTGTCCTGGTGCCGCCACTAAACACACGTCACTTACAAATGCTGCTGCACTTTAAACCTTTAAGAGTTCAAAGTCTACGCATTAAGGTGGTGCTGAATTTAGGAAAGTGGAGTAAGAGGTCATGTGACGTCCTATTGATGTGGCTGAGTTTATGTTGTATTAGAGAAAAGAAAGTCGAAATAACAGAATAGTTATCGGTTATATATTGGAGAATAAAATATGGTTGTTCGTTTAGATCTGTTAATGTTCCATTGTAACTGGTTTATAGGCATTAGGCTAAAACAAACATCAGTTCTTCAAAAGGCACAGTTCGTGTTTTCTAACACTATCGGTAATATGTACGAGACTATTAAATTATAGTTCGTCGCTTTCTCACTTACAAATGACCAATAGGTATTGTATAAGAACTCTGAATTCCAACGAGAATGTAGTAACTGACTCATTAGGCAAGTTCTTTACTAATATTAGAATTGAAATTTGTTTCAATGGACTACATTTATTTACATTTTACGATAGTTATATCATCTTGCTGCTCCATATAATTGAAAATTTAATTCAGACAACCACTAGAGCCATTTTACTGCTTGAAAGTGTGTAAAATGATTGTCGGATATCTTCAATTGTCTTAATTAAAGTAAAAATGAGATAATTTTTTCCATTTCCATTTTCCTTCTTTCTTCAGTTTTTGTGGATGATAAAATGACTCCTGAAAAGTAAAAGATATATAATTAAATACGATGTAAGAATGTAATTAATTTATATTTGTCAATAATATTAATATTTTTTTTATTTATTTTGACTCATAAAGAGCCTTAAATTTTGCTTAAGTACTATCACATGAAGTTATAAAAAATGTGGACATAGTTATGAAAAAAATTTGATTTATTTTTGTATAAAGAATTCGGATTTTGTCAGAAAAAACTGATCGCTTTTTCAGGTTTAATTTATTTTTATAACTGGGTATAAATTAAACCTGCTTAAATTCTTGCTTAATTCTTACCTCTCTTAAAAATGCTTAAACTACTGAGATAACTCGTATAAACATTTTTAACTTGAGTTTGTACTAAATAATAATATTGAATAATAAAAAGCAAGTTATTAAATATTGAAATATTTACTTCTTTTTTACTGAAATCTTTTCCCCTTTAAATAGATTCCCAATGTTGTTATAGTTTAGCAACATTCTTGTGTTTCAGCAATGTTTATTAATTATTCATTGAAAATATTAATCACATTAGTTTCAAGGGTTTCAAGCAATAAGACTTTTCCGAATGAGAAAAGAAAGACAGCAATTTACTAACCTAGTCATTGCCATTCCATTAGATTTCTTCATTGTCGATTACAATTGTCTTTCACAGCTAATCTGAAATGATACAGCTAATGCCATTAGCAGTGAATGGTAGTACATGTTGCGAAGTTGGAACTAACCAAATTATCAACGTTGATTAATAAATACGATTGAAACATTCTGTAACACAAATTTATACTTTAATTTTAATTTATTAATTTACGTGAGTTATAAAAGGATATCTAATGCACCGACAAATGAAGAGAGATATCTAACATGGTCTTTCGATTTATTGTTATTCAATGACTTAATGTAATCGATACATAGTTACTCTCATTCCAACCGAAAGACCTGCATTTTCTTTTTTCTATACATTTCTTAACTATTTTTGGTATATTCAAGGATTTAATTACTATTATATTAAAAGAATAACTAATTTTAGCAGATTTTTATAATATTCAAAAATTGCCTATTTTTCAATGAATCGTTTTATTTGTTACAGAATAAATAAAGTGAAATGAGAATAAATAAGGAAAACCACAAACGAGCAAATTACATTTGTTTAATCAGCCCCTACTGTAAACAAGAGGCTTAGATATATTTGCTTAAAAAATGAGCAAGACTCATTACATAACGAAAGATAATTTTAATTGTGAAGTTTTCAAAGAAACAAAGTTCAATTTCAGTCTCTCGTAATTTCCAAGTTATACAGATATTGTTTGGAAATTAAGAGTGGCTGAAGTTTGTTTAAAATACAATTAGAGTAAACCGAGGGACTATTTCAAACATAAATTTTTCAAAAACAAAGTAGACTCTAATTATTAAACAGCAATTAAAATTTTTCGACGTAAGTCTATGATCAATCCATGAAGAAATATTTATGAACATCTATGTGCTATTTTTTTAATTAAGGAGTTCTAACACGCATTTCCATTCAGATAACTTTTTGGGACTTTACGTGACGTTGAATGAATGGGGAATGAACCGTGACTTTTGTAAAATCATGTTAATATTTGAAGTATACTTAATAAGAAAATTTTCTGTAGCATTTATAAGGAATGAAGTGTTTGAAGTTAAGGAATAGGCCAATTTATGCACAACATGCTTAGTATCATGATACTGTCAAGTTTCGTGAACCTGTCTATGTTGGTAAAATACGTATAATAATATTTGTATTAAGGGCAAAGCATGTATGCGGGCGATACACATTGAAAATGAAGATTATATTTAAACCATGTACAGAATGAAACTATAAGTAAAATTTATTGATTTCAGGAAAAATGTTAACAAAAATTCCATCTTTGTATACCCGTCATAAAGGTGGACTTTATAAAATCCAAATAGTTATAATAATTCAATCACGAGAATCAAGTGAGAAACAGTCTAATAGCAATGAACTCTAGGAGGATTCGTTTGTAAACATTCTCGTTCACGTTACTTTTGCCCGTGACACATTTGAAACCCTACTTATGCCTGTAACAAGAAATTACATAAGAAAGAGACTTGAAAATCAGCTAGGAAGCTTAAATAATTAATTCAAGTTATTCAATGCGCTTCATTCAATATATGTTGCTAATTAAAAATATTGTTGCGGTTATGTACAGTTTATTTCTGCAGCTCTTTTTGGTTTCGAATACTTTTTCTGAGCAGTCATGCCTTTCTATCAGATTGAATTTCGTCTTGACGATAAAGTGTTGCTTTAGACAATAAAGTTAATAGAGTATAATTTGCGATTTTTCCCCCTGGGCGATGAGTGATAGGAATACACAAAGATGAAAAATTAGTAAATCTATCTTAGGTTTTAGGCAAATATCTTTAAGAGGCGTATTCAATCTATCCATGGTTTATTCTTGTATTATTTCGGAAGAAATATAAAACCAAGAACATCTTAAAAATACAATGATCCGAAACATCCATTCCAGTAGTGAATTTAATTTAATTTTTTAAAAATATGCATTTGTCATACTGTAATGTATCCCACTATTTTCGAGCTAAAAAAAGTAGAAAGCTACCTTCTATGTTTCAAAAACATCATTTTTTGAAATGACAGCTATCCTGACAGTAAAAATAATTACTACATTTGATTCAACATTTTGTGAAGAGCACAAAGCTACAGAAAAGATTAAGCATTTGTGTAAATTTATATACATAATTTTCAGTTTTCTTTCTACTTTCAAACCAGTAGCTTGAAAATGGCCTCAAAAATGGCCTTTAATACACATTTTAAAAATAAGTAAATCGTCTCCTTGCTAATCCCTCATGTTTTCAATGAAATGTAGTAGCACGCACACAACGAAAGTTTCTTTCGTATACTGTAATTGAAAAGTTGCAGTTTTGAAGATTGAGAGCATGTAATCGACTCCTTCCCCTCTTTTTATTAAATTTATCTTTACACGTAAGGACTCTCTTCCAGTTCAAAACAAAATTCGGGGTAAGAGTAATGATATCTAAAATATAACATCAAAGGAGATTTCTTAAGAATTTTTTTTTTAGAAATTAATTCTTTCACCTCGAATTTCGCATGTTTGTATTCGAGGTTCTGTAAAGTAATGTAGATTTCGTTATTAAAAAGGAATATTTATTTGTATTAAAGCAATTCTATGCCTTTGAATTTATTTTCGTCATTACCTCTTTGATTAATTTTTTTCTCATTCAAATTAAATTTTAATCTTCTGATGTTTCCATTCTTTTTTGAAAACAAATTATGCTTGAAAACTGAATTTTTTGTTTCATTCCATACGCAAAAGATTATTAATTCTTTTCTAAGGACTTCATTCAAGTTTTAAATGTTATTAATAACAGTATTATTTTATTAACCATATTTATTGAATCTAATATCATCTTTTTTATTACATCTTCGGAAACTAAAATATTTTAAGGGAATAGCATTAGTCAACAACTATAATATGTATAAAAATTAAATTATTTAATGGATGCAATCTACAATTATAAATATATAAACTTACAAATCCGAATTAAAAGACGCTAGCCATATTTGTGTTTCAATGAATAAGACTCTTTTACTATGAAATAAGTACATATATAAGTTTAAACAAAGTAGCATTTTCTTTCCAATAAGATTAACATTAATATTAATCTTAGTAAAAATCGGTGAAATTTTGGAAAGAATTCTTTCTTTCCACAAATTCCTACTTTTTTAACAACCACTAAAATGTTTTCACCTTTTAGTTTTACAATGACTTAATAAAATTTGTTGAAACAAATATGTACATTTAGAATGTATCTTTAATTTTCTCATAAGTTAAATTAAGAAAGTTTATTCATTACATTATAAACTTCATGGAAAAATGATTATAATATTAGAACAATGAAAAGTTATGAAACTAAAAAAAAATCATATATTACATCATATAGAAATTGTATCCTCCAGGAACTCAAGTTATCTTACATATTGGCATCCGCTGTAAACGGAGAATTGGATATAACTCCCCTCCGCAAGCTATTAAAGTGGGGGGGAGTTATAATAGTTGCTAAATATTTTTATCTGTTTGTTAATAACCATCTATTTGTTATTATTCTATAACCATCTATTTGTTATTATTCTATAACCATCACACAACAAGACATTAATTTTCGGATTTTATTTACTTCAATTCTGGCTCTGATTGATCTCGAACGCCAGTTAGTGACATATTGCTACTTGCCAGATTCGCTTGTGCTTATAGTAAATGTCAGTTTTCAAATGAGAAGGCCATTTCTTGATTCAAGGGGGTTGCATATCATATTTGCACAGTTTTACTACTGCATTTATAAAGTGTGCTGTTCAATGAAATTTTCACGCAGCCCAGCAGCTGTTCTCGAAGTGCTAATAAAATAAAACGGTGAAAGAAAGTGACTAAAATTATTAGTCACAACTTGTTTTAACGTTTAATTTTTTTTTTCTATAGAGATTATTTCCACATCAAAAATGTTCGATTATATTAATGCTTCGTGTTTCAGTTTAATTTTTTATTTGCTAGAATGACACAAAGTATTGTGTACGTTACTTATATCGTCAAAACAGGGTCAAAATTGCAAAAACACGTTGACACTTATTAATCGCTTAAAAATTTATATACAGTGATTTATATATCATTTGTATTCTAAGTGGCCACGGTAATCTAGTAGTCATGATTGGGGTGTCGTTTATTTTGAATTATTACCAATGAAACCGATAGGGTTAATGTTCGATGCATCTTTCGAGACTATTTTTTTTCTCTTGAGACTGGTGAGGAAATTCAAAAAGGTCAGTAAGGTCATTAATCGTTCTCGTCATTTTTTCCATGTTCAAAATTACAAACATTTTCGCTAATGAGCCTCGTGATGTTTTTAGTGCGAGATTATTGTGCAACCAATCATTGAAGCTTTAGAATCGACATTAAAATTGTATTGACGCTCCAAAATGCAGTAAATTCACTAATCCTGTGCAGCTGTGGTCTCGAACGTGCCGGATTAAAGAAAGAAAACTGTACTCTTTTGAAGATATTTATATATTAATGCTTAACATTAGAAATATTCCTTTTACAAAATCGGTAAATTTTTAAAATATTGGTTTAAAAATATTATTATCTAATTTTTATAGCTCATTGGACTATTTTATTAAGGGTTAGAGCTTCAATCACAAATATAAATCGTACGAGAATGAAACAGAATTCAGATACTATTGCAGAATTTTGTTTCAAGAACGAAATATGACCTCTATCTCATCTGCAAAAGTTGCATCATGATTTAATTTTTCTGTTGAAGATATTAATAGGAAATGTTCGCTTTTCAACTCTTTCAACGAAATGACCTTTAAAAACCTGTGAATTATCATACTGACTCAACGTTTCTGACCTCAACGACTTAAATATTTCTGACCTCAACGTGAAGATAACAGCACTCGTCAATAAAAGCTAAGGAATATGAATGTGCCTCTTTGAACAAGTACTCACTAAAATTTGAGCAAATGTAAATGTGCAGTTGTTGTTTGACAATCGTTTGAGAGAGTCCATGTGAGTGTTTTTGAGAAAATCGAATAAATCTAATATTGAGTTGTCATTTGTTTTTCAGTTTTTCAAAGGAATATGCCTGTGTAAATCGAAAATGAAATGGACGTAGTATGCAAAATAATCTTTGAAATCATTTACCACCTTGGAAAATTTGGGCAGCTGAATATTAACATGGCCGTACCGGATTGGAAGTTGAAAAACATTCGAGAAGTCTAAAAACTGCAACTATTAACGATAACACTGTTAAAGTTCATCAAATGGTGCAAAACGACCGTGAAATTAAAGTGAGAAAGGTAGCAGAATCTATAAAATACGTTACAAAACGTGTTTGTTAAGTATTGAATCAAAATTTCGGCATGAGAAACCTGGGCGCGCATTGGGCGCCGAGGTTGCTCATGTTTGACCAAAAACGTGTTGGAATGAGCATTTCAAGTGCTCAATTCGCGAAACAAATAAGACGAAATAATTACTGTAGATAAAATTTAGATACACTATGATAAGGCCGAAATAAAAATGCAGTCAAAACAGTGAACTCCGAAGCAGGAATCGGCTCCAAAAAAAGCAAAAACAGTTTTTTCGGCAAGAAAAGGGATGACAACTGTTTTTTTAGATAATCAAGGGTTACCTTAATCGATTGTTTTTAAGCAGGAAAATTCCATAACATGGGCATTCTAAGCGTTATTACTCGACAAGCTGAAGACAGAAATTGCTGAAAAACGGCCATATCTACGGAAAAATATTTCATTTCGCCAAAACAAAATACCGTCTCACACCTCAGCGGTTACAATGGGGAGAGTCCAAGAATTACATTTTGAACGGTCGTTCGGAGGGCAGAGAGTTTCGTTAAATGAGGAGGCTATCATCTATTTTGACATCAATTATTTTGCAGAGAAAGACACCGAGTTCTATTTAGACGGATTAAGGAGACGGGAGCATCAGTGGAAAAATTGTGAAGACTTACAAAGAGATTAAGTAGAGATTAATAAAACCAAGTGATAAAACATATTTGAAACAAGTGCTTCCATTATTTGCCACCCTCATAAGAAAAAAGATTTCGAGTGCTTAAATGCATCAAATTGATGACGTATTTGATAAAAAAAAATTAAAAAAAAAAGATAACTATACCTTCATTTATTCCTGAAAAAAACTCAGAACTTTAGTTGACGTTTCCATCTTTTCTATTCTCTCCAGCAATTCATGCCAGATAGCCAATTCAGATGGTCCAGTTCTAGACAAAGGCAGGTATACCTAGTTCCAATTTTGGCCTAGAATAGTTTCTTTAGCAATCTTTCGCAGACAATTCGTCGGAATTCCGAAATTTCCTAGGTGGATTCAAAAGCTGGAATGTGATGACCCTTTATTGAAAGTCAATCGTAAGCTGATAACAATATTATGAGAAGTTGGTTTCTTTTCATGACTCTTTTCAGTTTCTACACCAATCCCACCACAATCTTGAGCTCTTTTACAGATCCGGCACTATTTTCAGAAAAACTAAATAATTGTTTCCTATTTTAACCAATTTTAAGAGCGATAAAATCTTGATCCACTTTTGATATTTGACCAGAAAATAGTGTATAAAAATATTCTTTTTAAATTCTGTTTCAATTTGTACATTAATCATTTGACTTCCTTTTAGTAAAAATAGCATTTTGAAACAAACAAATTGTTTCCGGAAAATAATAGTCGAATTTTCACATTGAATAATAATGTTTTATTTAAGTTAGTCGCAATCTATTAATATCCAATTAATGAATAAGGTAGATTTTCTTTTCGATGTATTTTTGAATCACAAACATAATTTGTCGAGTTGTTCAAGAAAGAGGACTATTTTCCTTTAAGTGTTTCAGTTATTCAACAAGATTGAAGATTGGAAAGATAACACATGGATCAATAAGTTCCGAGACTAACCCAGAGATGGCGCTCGTAGTAAACCAGTAACCAGGTCTTTCTAGAGTACTAACCTTTGCTTGAAACGTGTCAAAATTTTAAGTCGATCGGACCAGAAACAGCTGAGTTATCGAGGTTGCAGTAAAGTCGTTTTGTAGTTTGTTTAAAAAATGGAAAAAACCGAGTTTCGTGTACTGATAAAACATTGTTTTTTAATGGGTAAAAACACCGTGCAAGCGAAACAATGGATTGAAAAATGTTACCCGGACTCTTGTCCATCAAAGCAACGATTTGTCGGTGGTTTGCCGAGTTTAAACGTGGTCGTACCGACACAAATGACGCGGAACGCTCGAGTAGACCTGTGGAAGGCGTTACACCGGAAAATGTGAGTGAAGTGACAAAAATTATAATGAAAGATCGTAAAGTGAAGCTCCGTGAGATTACTGAGATGACACAGATATCATATGGAAGTGTATTTACTATCCTTCATGAAAAATTGAGCATGAAAAAGGTTTTTTCCAAGTGGGTGCCGCGATTGCTTTCGATGGAACAAAAACAGCAACGAGTCGATGATTCAGAGAGCTGTTTATCGCTATTTACTCGCAACAAAAAAGATTTCTTGCGTCGTTACGTGACCATGGACGAAACATGGATACATCACTACACTCCAGAGTCGAAGCGGCAGTCATCTGAGTGGCGCACAGCTGGCGAAAGCCGTCCGAAAACGCAGCAGTCAGCTGGCAAAGTCATGGCGTCAGTTTTTTGGGATACGCATGGCGTGATTTTCATTGACTACCTCGAAAAAGGTAAATCGATCAACAGTGATTATTATATTGACTTGCTGGTGCGTTTGAAGGAGGAAATCGTAAAAAAACGACCGCACATGCAGAGAAAAAAAATCCTTTTTCACCAAGGCAATGTGCACCCTGCCACAAGTCGATGAAAACAATGGTAAAATTGAATGAATTGGGCTTTGATCTGCTTCCCCAACCCCCATTCTCGCCAGATTTAGCCCCCAGTGACTACTGGCTCTTTTCTGATCTTAAAAAAATGCTCCAGGGAAAAAGATTTGGCTCAAATGAGGAGGTCATCGCTGAAACTGAAGCTTATTTTGAAGCGAAAGATAATTTTTTTTATAAACATGGTATTGTAAAATTGGAAAAGCGTTGGAACGATTGTATCACCCTAAAAGGTGATTATGTTGATGAATAAAAAAAAAATTGCTAAAAAAATGTTGTTTTCAAAGTTAGTCTCGGGACTTATTGATCCATGTGTTAAATGGCACGATGATTATTTACATTGACGAATTTGACACTATACCTCCAAAATTTTATTCTTAAATTAAAGACACGCTTTCTATATTTTTATTCAATGTTCGTGATTCTATTGTATTTTTGGTCCATTTTCATACTTCGTTTTGGTTTGAAGTAGCGTACATTTTCAGCATTCTACCTTGAAATTTCTGATAGTAATTTTGTATAATTTTTTTGATTGATGATGATGCATATTGATACATACATTGTGAATCTATTGCAATATTAAGCATTTTTAATACGTCATGGTGATTTGAATTGTTATGCGTTTTCATCATTTCACACTTTACCATTATGATTCGATATATTTGGCACGATGTTTTGATTAATGATTTGTTTTCTTGCTTTTTCTTCTTTTGATTAATGATTTTTTGCTTATCTTTTATTTCTTAGTAATACAATTTTATAGTTTTGACATACTTCGGGATTGTTTATTTTAAAACATCTGTGTTGCAATTTTAGACTCTTATCTGTAGATATGTATTTCGATTGAATTTTCCACTGAAATGCTGTAAATATTTCTTTATTTCATTCATTTATCCATGTGATATAAATTCTTTTTTAAGAATTTAAAGTTTTCGAACGAATATCTTAGAGGTTTCCTTCCAATTCGTATTGTTGTTTACTTCATACCTATCGAGAACTTTTAGTATTGAAGGTAACAATTCTAATTTTACATTTATATAAACAAGTTCGAAAGTTACTTTCTGAGTTTTTTTTTTCCTCCTACTTTCACATATCTATAGATATTATCAATGTTGGGTTTAGTTAAAGATCTAGATCATCTTCATTGAATGGGAATCCATCTAAAATGAAGTAAAATATTTAATATGATTACATTGTAATAATCTATTCTTTTATTTATCTAGAGGTTTTAAAAAATGTTTAGTTCCAAAAATTATTTAAAAATAGTTATAAAGATATGTTGAAGCAATGTTACATGAAATTACATATATTTGTCTGCTTCATGTAACAGACTGTTTAAATAAACATGAGTTAAATATTTTTTTATTTAGAAAAGGATGAACCGTTTCATAACATTTACATATTTTATTTATAATTGAATAATATTGCATTAAATAATAATGAGTAAATAATTGGTGGTTAAGTTCCAGTTTCTATTTTCTACTCTTATATTATAAATAAGGGAAGTACGCCTCGAAATTGGGTTCTCGTTAAGTGCACAAGCAATTTTATACTTAAGTTGAAATGAAATCTTAAGAAAACGTAGTTATTTATTTAATCAAAATGAACAAGCTGGCTTAGTATATGACGATGCTTCCTTCTCATTTACTTAATGTATTGGATGGCTAAGAGAGTGACATAAATGTTAAATTACTACAATGTATTGATAATTGGATAAGTTTGATTCATTACCTAAACTATAAACAGAGTCACAATTCCTCTGGTTGAACAAATCTTGCTTTTGATGGTAATCACAAACTACAAGGATCAACATAATTCATTTATTCTAGTTCTTAAAAATAATTAATTCCTTCTGAGCAGGAACAAGAATCGTTAAAGATGTAAGTCAAGTGAAGAATAAAATTTACAGCGGATGTTTAGGAAAAAAAAATTATTTGAATCGAGAAGGGAATGGGCGATTTTCTCAAGAAGATTGTTATTCAGTGGAAAAATAAAAAGTTTTTTTTTATTTATTTATAGGATTTTAAAAGTTACTTTTTGCTGTATTTATCCCTTCCTCAGTTCCGTATCTGTAAATATTATGAAAGGCTGGACTTACCTAAAATCTTTATTCCCCTTCACGGCTTGAAACTGCATCTGAAATGAAAATGAAAATATTAGTACGGTTACTATGCAATGTTTATTTATTTTAATTATCTAAAGCCTTAAAATAATATTCAGTTGTAATAACTATTAAAGAAAGTTATTAAGGCATATAACAGGGCTGTTATATAAAACAATATATAACTGTTAGTTTCAAAAAATCGACCTTTTAATTGAACATGTGATAAATAGTTTTTATTCAAAAATGTTTGATTCGTAATTTGTGAATAAAGTTTACAGATTTTATTTTTTATTGAATAATATTACAATGATTGATAATGAGCGAATTATTCGTTGAGAAGTTTCAGTTTCTATTTTCTAAACTCATATTATATGTACGTGCAATACATTTCAATTCGTAGTTTCATAAAGAGCATAGGTATTTTTTTATCTATTCCTTAAATGAATTCCATAGCTCTAAATAAAGAGTGAGTATCTAGAAATTTAAAATACTCTCTTTTTCTCGATGATGATCACAAACGCAGATGGTTGAACTTTCGGTCTGCATTGTTTCCATTGTTTCATCGAAATGACAGGTAATTATTATTAATCATAAATATTAAAAAAGTTTTTTTAACTGAATTATGTAATTAATTGTACAAGCTTATGAGTATTGAATAGCAACATTATCAAAAATAACAAATTTTTTGAAACAGAAATAATGTTTTCAACTTACTAAGCTGATAGTAACCATTTCTAAAATTCTTCTATTTGTCACACATTTGATATTTCTTAGTATTGCATTATAAACCAAAACAGGATAAAGAAAAGTAACATCCCTTCTTCTTCTCTTAAACCTTTTTCATTTGCATTCGGTCATATCAGAGTATCGTGTTACAAACCCTGAAGAGTTTTTTTAATGTAAGTAAATATTTTGAATTTAATTTTTTTTTAAATCTTGTGAAGAAATATTTTGTCTTCCTGCGCTGAAGTAAAGTAATTTTCTTCGTTGCTAAGTCACAAAAATATATGTTTTGGATATATGTTTGATCATATGTTGTTAGAATATGTTGTAAAGTTTGGAAAATTGAGTATTTATTTGGTAGATTGATTGTATAATAATGAAATCTGGTGTCTTATAAATTTTCTGGCATACAAATTTGCATTTATTTATGAATTAGTTTCAAAGTAGGTTTTCTGGAAAAGATAATATTTAATCATCGGTCCATGAAATACTTATTAATAACGAATCAAAATTAATGTTGGTAAACAGATGTAGGAAAAAGAATGTTACATCGGCTCAGATGGAAGAAATCTTAATTAACGTTCATGAAAATTGCACAAATATGCATTTTAATTTATGTTCTGTACGTAAATTTAGAAGTGTATTCTTTTCAACCTCCTTTGGAATAAAATCCAGGCTCAGAATTTTATTTAATCAGTTCAGAATCGATCATATCATTTTGTTGATTTCAGATGTTGGACTGGGTTATGGAAAGAAGACAACCTGTTAGATCCTCAAGAATATTGCATTCGATTCACTTCACGGTTTCTTCTGCTTTTAATAGAAAATGTTATGGAATAAACACTGGAAGAAAAGTCTTAAATAATTCATAAACAAATTCTGTGTCCTGCTGATGTTACTTCCTTTGGGGCCTAGAATATGCTGGATAACAAACGCAATATGATGGTATTTCATTCTCAGTGAAACCCAGAGTTGGATGGATATGAAAGTGATATATTAATTTTAACGTACTGCAATTTATTGACTGTATGTCACCTTACGGGTTAATTCATATTTGGAGGGGGCCTGGCACGCTTTAACTTTTTTTTTTTGCGATAAATTGCCAATGTGGTTATCATGCAGGTTTGTTTCTGGTAACCCTAGAAAATCTATAAAATGGGATTCCACGCTTTGTTTTCTCCTTTTTACGCTGAATTGGATACAAACGTTGTTGATCGCTGAGGTACCGCTATTTTTGAAAATCCGTTGTACATTGAAAATGTCAACGTCCAGTGAATCTTTTAAAGTAATTTTTTTTTTTTGAGGAAGGTGAAAGAAAATCTGCAATAGAAATTCGGTTGGCTTCCTTTTGGAAACGGTTCTTTTCCATAAAATTTGTTTTCTTTAGAAGAGTGATCGGCTGAACAGCGTCCGTTGGAAGCCTTGAAATTGGATCGTTTTGTACCATTTTCGTTCCTACTAAAGGGGAGAAAATCTGCGTTTGGATAGAATTAGATATTTGAAAGTTGTTATTTAATCCGATTACGATTGGTAAGGTGAACGTGGTTTGCAGACATTCGTCCGACGAAAATGGATCGTTTTGATTAGTTTTCCCGAAAGGGAGAAAATTAGCTTTTAGAAAGCAATAGAATTTTTAATAACAACGGTTTTAAAGCAGTTTGTTGAATATTAGGGAATCAATTACTGCTTTCATGCTCGTGGGTGCAGATTTATTTTCTGAATAAGGTCAGTAAATTTTATCCATTCGTTTTCTCTATGTTTCCTCTTTCTTTATGCTATGTATTTTTACTTTTGTTCGTTAATACTGAAATTCCAAATGCGTTGCTTTATCTTCTAGACACGACGATTTCTGCATTTTTTTCCCCATTGAATACGCCTACTTCAGAATTTGCCTTCTAGGCACTACGACATCTTTTCTCGCTTCCAATTTGAAATACCCGCCTTGGTGTCATTTTGTTACTTCATCATTTGCCTTCCAGGCATGACGCCATCTTTTTTTCTCTCTTTCAGAAGCTCTAGGTTAGAAACACCTGCTTTGGCACCATCTTGGCGCGATTTCAAAAAAAAAATCGCCAAGGGGCTCCACTCAAATAGGCTTTCACCATGTTACGATGGACTCATCGTCTTTATTGTAAAATGAAACAAAATTGATCAAATCGGACAAATATTAGATAATTCTATGTCCTTATGTTGTTAATTGGTGATAAAAAAAACCCTACGAGGTTTATCCACATTCCTTTTGTTATAGTTCTGGAAAAGTGTGAATTCGAAACGACCAGCTATGAAAACCCCAAAGGCTCGGTGGAATATTGCACATAATCAATGCAGATCATTCTTTGGAAAAAAATATTTTCTTTATAATAAAGAATAGAGGGGAATCTACTGAAGAATATTATTATTGATGACTTTTGTTACACTTCAGTCTGGGTGCTGACAACGGATAATCCACTGTAATCGTTTACCCATGTGTTTCCTAGCTATATTTCGAAACGGACCAAGTGAACTTTTTACGTCTCTTACTTTGATTTCAGCTAGTATATATTAACAGACACGTAGTTTCTAACATTAGACCTAAACATTTTGGAAAAGACGCTTCATAAATCTTGTCATTCTTCTAGTTCGAGCAAAAGTCAGGAGGTAAATATATTGCTATCAAGTTTTTTGAAACTTCGTAAATACAGTTTTGTTAAAAATAAGAATACCCTGAATAGTGCCGAAACACCGGTTATATTTTCTCTCTGTTCGTCACGTCGTATTATTTAAATAAGTGCATGAGAGTCACATGTTTATGTCCTTTTCCTTGTTGTTTGAGTATTTTTCGTTGGTCACGCATCTTGTAAATTTCCTCTTTTTCGATACCTTATTATGAATGTTGCATATTTGTAGCTGAAATTTGTATATGCATATCTGGTCCTGAATAACTGTTCAGAGTTATAAGAATATTTTCTAAATTTCCATTCTTCCTAAGGAAGTTATACATGTGTGATGCTATTTTTTAAGATGCAAGTTAAGAAAATGTCAAGGTATTTATATCTTGTTATTTCTGTTATATACATTCTAAGTAATTAATTGTTGGAATGTGTAATTACATTCACTACTTTTGAAATGATGTCATTGATTGAAGCTTGTTTCGTAACATTTTCTCGCAAAGCAACTATTGTCTTTAAAAAAATTCACACTCTTGATACAGAATTCCTGGTTTTTCGTCATAAGTTGAAGTAAAATGATGACATTTCTTTTTGTCTTTTTAGAATTTTGTCCTTTTCTTACTTAGCAAAATAAAGTTTGATATGATGCCTGACAGAAATAATGGTATTTTCTTCTCTTTTACCCTACCCATAATAAGAAGAAAGTATTGAAACATTTGTCTTGTATTCAGCTACAACAATTTTATTATTAATTTTTTTTTTGTTTCATTTCCTTCCGAAAAATCTTTCTATTAGAAAACTTGATTGATTCTATGGCCATAATGAAGAAAGGTAAAAACAGAAATTCTTTCATGAAAATTCTTTCACAAAACAACTATTATATCTCAAATTGTGTCGTATTATTATCATCGGATTAATAATGAAAAATCATTGATTAATAAAGTTTTCAAATGCAGACAATTGATTTTACTTTAAAAGACATTTTCTTTGAAAATTGATTTGTAATTTAAAAATTAGGACATCAAAGATGATGGAACTTTCAAGAATTCGTATATCACAATGAACAAAGAATTTTAGCAGTGGTGTCGGTTAATATTCTCAAGAGCAGGGAATTATTCAAAGCATTATTTCAATATTACGAAATGTATGTTGATAAATAGTTTCACAAATGCACTTCACTCCTTCATTCCTTCATTCCCATAACATTCCTGCTAATTTCTTCACTGTGGGTAAAACAGTGCAATATCTTTTGAAATGCTGCATCAATATGTTGCCTATAGGTTGTTCTACTTTTCAGATTTGAAAATTTCTGATGACCAGTTTATGCATGAATTCATGTTCAAAATTTGATCTCATACTCTCCAGTAATATAATCCACAAGCTAAAATAGCAGAGTATCTTCCTGTTGTTGAATATTTTCGAAAGAAGATAAAAAGGCAATCTTCAATACGATGGTGTTCTGCTCTCTTGGCTTTTGGAAACCTTCCAACACAATGGCTCGGTGCAGATGGACAATTCTCTAGATACTACACTACTCTAATGCAAAGGTTTATCTGCTCAGACAGCATTCATTGGAATCGAGACGTATACATTGATTGTCTTTGAGGCAAAAGATTATTCTAATCTATCTTTCTGCAAGATTCGTTCCATTCTTATTTTTAATTTTCTCCCCTTTTAGACATTCTTTCTCTTTCAGTCATATTATCCGCTCATTTTCGGCCTCCTTTTCAATTATAATCAATATGGAACTTTCTTATTTTTAAATTTTTATATATTTCATCATTTACATATTTCATTTATATAGTTTTATTCGGCTTTATCTCTTAACTTATTGCTGTTTTTATTGGTCAAGGATTTCTTGTTACCAATCGTTGACTTCAATTTTTGTCTAAATCAGTGGTCTCAATTCAAGCCTTAAGAATTCGTGCCATTCTCTTTCTATGTTGACACTGAGTTCACCTAGAGGTTCTCGGTTTCACATTTGTTACTGTTTTTATTAACTGGATTCATATATTTTTATATTTTTTTCACCTCGTTCTATATTATAGAAGGTGATATTTATACGTAAGACTCATTGCTCTCTTTATTACTTTTCTCAGACACTTTCAAACATTCTGATTGCACAAACCTTTCTACTATTTCTTTTGGCTAAGAATTTTTATTTTTTAGCCTGGTTCTTATCCCAGAAGAAATATTTTCGTCTATCTCTCTATTTGTCTGTTATCTCTCGTGCATTTAATTCTCTGAAATGTTTACCCATCGATGATTTTTGGTCTCCAATCATGGAAACTTAGTGAGGTTTTTTCTCTTTCAGATGGGGAATTTTACTACCCTAACTTCATAAAAATTCCACAGCCGTTTGGAGTTCAAGCAAATATTTTAAATTCCACTTCTGCTTAGTGGGCCATTAATTGATCGAACCTGTCTACATGCTTTCGATGGAACCCATTTGATTTTTCTTTGTTTTACCTCCTACAAATATGTTCTCATTCAAGATACTTGTTATGGTCTCCATCTGTTCTAAATGTATTGAATATTGAAAACAATTTTAAATCTTTTAGAGCTGTTTTCGTAATTTTGAGCCATTTCTTGTGTGCCTTTTTGTGAACGATTGCTGTGTTTTGAAGTTTGTATTTTGCTTTTATCTTTTCATCTTTTGGTAGATTTTTTTTGTCTACATCCCTATGGAATGGTCATCAAGCCTAAATGAACACTAACTGCTTAGCAACAATTTATCCAATGTATTGAAATTTAATCTTGATTTTTATGAACTAACGTTTATCGCTTGAACTATTTCAAAATTTAATACATAGGTCTAAATTTCTGTGCGTATTGTACAATCAAAATATTCATAATTGTCATTTTTCTCAACGTTGCATGATATAATTCTATATATGGCTGTGTATCCCTTTAGCTTTAGTATAATAAAGCTTTTCGATTCATAAATCAAAATGTTCCTCAAATCTTGCGGACGATAGAGAAAACCCATTGTTAATGACCTTAAATCTGTTGCCTTCGAAACACACAACCTAGGAAACGGACGGAACATAAGCAATAATATTTGTATAAGAGAATAATTTTATATGTAATCATCTACAGACAGTTCGTAACATTTCGTTTCTTACTCTTGTAATGCTAGAAAAAATTGTTTTCTTCTTATTAGAATCTTTAAGAAAATGCAGTTGTAATCTTATAGAAGTATGCTGAAGCAGATGCTTTTTCTACTACATGTGTCCATGAGTTTTTTTTAAAACTCTGCATTGGCTTGGATTGTCATGACTTTCATAGAATTATTGTTTCCAAATGAAATCCAAAATTTTGTGACATCTTCTAATATCATCTTCCATTTTTTAACATTTATTTCATTTATTTGAATTCGAAAGTGATTTTTATTTGGTCTTATTTTCCCTCCCACCTCCCCTATCTCTAGATGTTGTAAAAGAATGAGCAAATCTAATTGAGTATCACAATTCCTCTATTTTTTTGAAAATGCCCCCTGAAAAGAGAAAAAAGAAAGAGAATTTAATATAAGGCACTAAAGTATATATCAACAATTTATCTTTTCAATGACTACGAAGAATTAGTATACTTTTCATTAATTTGTTTTAAAAATTAAAAGTTTTTTAAATTCCTCTCCTGTTTACCTATATACTGAGCACTTGAGTTGAATAAGATTTGATGCGTCACTTTGACTTCGGTTTGTAATACTAAAATGTTGAATCATTCAATACGCTTATCAATTTTCATTAAATGTGAAAGAACAGAGTGCCTTTTTCACATTATCTATTCTTTATTGAATACTAGGATAACGTATTGTGTGATTAATTCGCGATCGCCTAATTTTCAATTTTCGTTCCTGTAAATTCGAAGCACACGCACAGGCACAGGTACTCTAAAGCTGATAAAGTGTTCTAGTATTAATTAGTGTAAACAGGAACGAATGCATGAAAGCTAATTATTTGCATGAATAAAATTATTATTTCCTCTTTCTCAAAAAGAATATGCAAGTTAAAGAGTATTTGTAATGTAGTTAATTTTCTTTGATGCAGCAAATATGCATGAAATAGGTAATTCGTTGTCGTCGTCGTTGGAATTTATATTATAAGTTTTAAATTATATCTCTGAGCGTATGCTTCAGGAATATTTTTATATATTCATAGAAAATACTAACTCCATGAGCTTAAATTTATCCTTTTTTAAAATTTTATCCAAATGGCAATATATTTGAGTAAAGAAAGACGGCACAAATTACTTACTGGGCTGCAGCCATTTCTGCCGATTCTCTCAAAGCCCAAGACATTTGTCTTTCGTAGCTGGCCTGAAAAAGGTTAAAAGCAGGTATTTCAATAACAAGGATTTGTAAAACTAACTAAATTATCAAAAATCATTTGAATTAATCGATAACTATACCACACGTGTAATATTAAAGAAAAATTTTTTCTTTCAATGAAAAGCGTTAATATCCGCATTTATACCGAATAACAAGTGTTAGTAAATCTTCTTTAAAATTATTGGTTGCCAAATCGACAATATTTATTAGAATTCAACATACAAGATGAAACCCGATTTAGAGATGCACAATCATGTAAAATTTAATTATTGATACATTTGTTTGTAAATTCGTTTTCCTGTTCAGATTCCTTTCTTGGATGTTCAGATTGTAAACAACGACTAATGTATTCGGTTTTTCTGACATTATTTGAAATTATAAGCTATTAAATAGCAATTATTTTTAGGAGTTCAGGTTGTACCTTAAATCTTAAACGATGCATACGTTCATGTTATATTTGGATTCACTCATTATCGTATAATTGGAAAATTTATTCAGGGGTAAGTCAATGCAAGTGATAGTTAATTTAAGCAGATTTCAATTCTGTTTAGATGTGTTTTATTCAAATAGATCCAGATTACAAAATATTAAAATTTTCTCTCAGTGTTATATAAATTCAATTGCCAGTCCATATAAAAAATATACATAAATCTTTACTCCACTATTTTGGACCAAATCCCGTTCAAAGATCTCATGTTAACTTAAATATCATATTTGTAAGGGAGACTGTTATAAAATAATCAGTGTAGTGTTCTTGGCGTTTCATAAAGAATATAGCTCAATAATAGTAATAAGCATGACTTTAAGTACAGACGGCTTAATAATTTTAATCGATCTATTTCGTTTATTTTATCGTGATACCTAATTTCAACTTAAAGTATTTTCTAAATGGGCGTTTAAAGGATATTTTAGGATGACAATAAATGTTTTATTTCCATTCACTGTATTCAGGTGTAAATTTGAAAAAAAAAGAATATTTGTAACAAACATTTTCTTAATTTAAGTTTAATTGAGAAGATTAAACATTTTAATGACGAATGTTTTAAGCATAAGTATAATTATTTTAGATTCTTTTTGCTCATTTGATTTCCAATTTTATCTTTCGTGAGGTACCTAAAAACAACCGAATATAGACATTTCTCATGGGAATAGTTAGACGATGTAGTTTCTATAATAATAATAAAAATAATAATAAATGTATTCTTTTTTAAATTTAATTATTGCATACATACGTCTGCATCAATTATTTCTTTGGTATCGGAATTGGATTCTATTATTGTGTCAGTTATGGAAAAGAAATTCAGTGGACGCCCATTAGAATCAAGAGTTGGCAGTTGTTGAAGAAGGACGCCTATTTTATGTTTTGTAATGTTGTGGTGTCGTTTGCCTTTCTTTGTTTTCGGTTTATATCCACAAAGTTTGCATTTATATTTGCGTTTCTGAAAAAGCAAACATTTCTGCATTAATAAAAAATATTTATTTTAGTGGTGAATTATAAAATGTGAGCTACATAAGTCCTTTAATAGAAATCATCGAAATAATCAGTTTAATATATATTTACATTGAGAAATATTTAACTTTAGTATACTAATTTTCGCTGAAACTGAATCTTTTACAGTTTCCGTAATAATAAGTTTGAAATAGTGTGTTTCATGATTATTGAACTAGAATATGTTTTAAATAATAATAACCCATTAATAACGTAACGTTTATATCCAAACTGCTGTAGTTAATTATCGTTTCTGTTTTGGAATCTTAAAATAAATAGTTGAAATAGTGATGTAAGATATGAGTAATTAAAGCATTTTCAAAAAGGTTAAAAATTTTTATGGACTTATAATTTTTACATAATAAGTACTGAAAATTCAAATATATATTATAAAGAATGGCATTCTAAGATTGCGAAGATGGAATAAAAATAAATTTGCATTTCTTCAAATATTTAGATTATTAAATTTCTAGATCTATAAGCCTTTATTAAATCTGGGTTACATTTGGTGTAATAAATATTAAATTTATAGCCTCCAGTTCGAAATTCGTGGTATACTTATAATTAGAAAAACTTTAAAAATAAATACAAATTATTATTTTTCTTATTCTAATATTAAATTAAATTAATATAAACTAAATTGAAACTGAAATGGACAAATTGATTTGTAATTAATGTATTCATTTTAAATGCATCACAAACATTCCTTCTTATAATATATGGTTTGTGATTTACATTCTCTGCTTAAAATCCTAACACATAGCTAATTTTATTACGTTACATAAGAAATTAATTTATGCCACATTGAAATCTTACCCCGTTATTTTTTGGTTCTTCTATGTCATCTTCAGGAAAATGAGGGTACTGGATATAAGGGTAACCACTCACGGATGGAATAATTTCGAACTCTTCCGAAATCTATAAAAATAAAATAAAAATTCATATTTTGCATTTCTAAAATATGTTACTCTCTGTTTGTTACTCTCGAAGTATGTATTAACAATATTTTTATGTATGTATGCATTTCATTTAAGAAATACCTCTTTTATACCATATACAAAATGATTCTCTAGTTTTCCAAAATTTCAGAGATAAACTGTTATTGAATTTGTAAAAGTTACTGTTAATAAATGGCTTTTTCCTACAGTGTAATGTATATTAAAGTTCTTTTTTATCAAGCTTAAATGTTTCAGGTATCAGAAAATGAATTAAGCACTTGTGGATCAAGTGATCAAATCAATTTTTCTTCAAAATAGAAACAATTTTTAATTTTTTTTTAATTTAAAAAATTAAAAGAATTTTCCAGTATTTTTTTTTTTTTCTTTTTGGAAATAGTCTTGTTCGGGATCAATCATTATTTAGAGCATTTCAGACCTATTTTGACTGGATGTTAGAAATGTAATACAGAAGTAAAATGTGCTCGTCGATATAATAGTAATTTCTGTTTTTGCTTATAAGCAGCTATTAATGTGATCATTTTGGAAATATTCAAGAGAACTTGACATTTTACACTCGTTTTATATTGTGTGAATCGAGTTTGTGAGAAAATAGTCTTATTGATGTGTTACTTTCAATAATTCCTTCATCTCAATCACTGTTAAAAAAATTCTCAACAACTTATGTTTTATTTTTACTTCATTTTTCTCGTAAAAATCAACTTTCTTGACAAAAAAATCATATCGTTAGAGGAAAATAATTCTTACTTCAAAAGTAGTTTCATTTTCAATCTCTTTTTCTCCACAAAAGAGGCAACTAAAATAAACGGAAAAAAATTATTAATCTTACTCTTAATCACCTCTTGATTTTTTTCAAAAACAGGATAAATGTTCTTTTAACTAGATGTAAAAAAATTTCTTCTACTAACTGTTTAAATATTTAAATAATTCTGAATTGACGTGATATTGCTTTTACATTCAAATTAAACATAGGATTATAAGAAACACTGTAATTTTTGTTGATTACTTCATAAGAATATAATTTTCTATTGATTTTTCCGTAACTATTTATAAGAATTTTAATTTTAATACAACTTCATATTATGCCATTTTATATTTGATTGTGAAGATATTTATTAGTATTCGATTAATTTAATGTATGTCATGAAGATTTCTGCTCCACACTTTTAAATAAACACTCTTGAACACAATGAGAAAAATTCTAAAATTCGTAACACTCATTCTATGTATTTTCTTAATATAATGAGGTTTTGTGAAAAACATCAGAAGATCGTATTAATTGTAGAACGAGAAATATGGTATCTGTCAAAAAATAAGGAAAGGAAAAGCAAATCATATGGCATATTTAAGTTTGTAAATAAGAATCATGTCTTTTAATGTTGTTTTTGTTACCAGATTTATGCTTCTTGCAGGTTAGATTTCCATTTTTGACTATAATGTTATTTTAGGATTCGTTAAAGTATTGTTAGAAATAAAAATATATAAATATTTTCGTTATAATTATGCAATGATTATGGATAATTCCTAATATTTTTAAAGTCTTAGAAGAAATACTTTTTTTACTAATACAATATATCTCTCAGCATGATCAAAATAAGTAAAATACGCTTTCCTACCATGCGAGTTTAAAATTTACATGAATGATATAGTAATAATATTCACGGAAGACAGTAGCAGATTTTTAATTCTCAAGTGTCTAATATTTATGTTCATAAAAGACTTCATTTTATATAGATGGGGAAAAGCTTTGCATCTAAAGTGTATCGTTGTATAAAAGTGTGAATTTTCTTGAGCCAATACTAGTAATAATGTTTATGCAAACAAGTAAAAAAAGTAACAAACTGTTTTTTATCATGTTGTTAATTACGATGTTAATTCAAATCGTTCAGAATTCTTAATTTTAAGCAAGAAAGTTAATTATTCCGTAATCGGAGTTGATACAGCGGTATTTCATAGTTTAGCGCTATTGTGTTTGTTATTATTATGATTATTTTGATGATGAGACATTTTTCAGCCAAATTTGAGGCATTCCAATCATTATGTTAGTCTTAAATATAGCTCATTTTAAGTTGGTGGTTTGATAGCATTCTCTTGTGGGTCAGTAAATTAATTGAAAGTTAAAAGATCAAATGTTGATTTTACGTAGGTCTTAAGTAATTTTTAAATTATGTATGTTTTTTTGTAAGTTTTTAAAATTTTTTGAATGTTTCAAAAGCGTTTAAAAAAACCTTAATTAAATATTTACTACAAATACTTAAAAATTTATAAATGAAAAAAACAAGTTATTTATATAGCATATTTGTGTGCGGTTGGACAAATATTAATTCAAATACTAGTTTAATGTTTTTTCCCTAACGTATTGTGGATACTGAGAGCGATCTTCAATTATAAGCGTTTTAATGAAATTTATGTTTAAAATAACTGGACTTATAGGTTGTTTTAACACACCAATTCCACGCAGGAAAACAACCTGATTTAAACTTAATAAATAAAAATAATAATAATTAAATATAACTCGAAAAACAATGTCTAAAAATATTTCCCAATAATTTTTACTTATTTTAAATATAATATTAAAAAATATTCATTGAAAATGACATGTAATTCCTATCAATATTTTCATATATTTTGTTATTTAACGTAATTATATTATTTATTATGCTCATTTGGAAAATAAATGTCTGACACTATGTTATTATGTTAGATGAAATTAGATTTATAAGACTTACAGTTTCGATCTCAACCACTCAAGTAGCTTCATCGCTATTCTTAACGGTAATTTGAACCGTAAATAAAAATTATAAATAGATCTTTAAATCAATATAAAAATCTCAATTAAGCAAGAAAATCGCAGCCAATTCAATAAAATCAACAATTATAGTGATAAAAATGTTTAAGTAAAAATATTATTACAAATCATTTGTTCTTTTAACAATACTAAGTATTCTAATTAACAATTTAAAAAAAGTAATATTTTATTATTGTGTTTTTCTTTGTTGATACAACAATGCATTTTAAGCTACCTATTTTAAGATATTCTATCTGTCCTATACTTCAATTAATTTCTAAGAGCATTTTTAACATTTAAAAATAATTTTTCTTTATATCTAAGAAACATTTTGGTACTGAATACTTGATCAAAATAGTATACATTGCTTATGGTTTGAAATAAACAGTTATCTGTAATTTAATTTATTCCTTCAGTATAGAAATTTTACATGCACGAGTTGGCTTCTTTAAATAACATCCTTATTTACAAATTACAATAAATAAAATATTGTGTACCTTAATTCAGAAGCAAAACTTAATGCAAACACAAAAAACAGCCGATAGATAAATTTTATAAATGTAATCACACACGCATTATTTGAAGCTGAAGGAACCATGAAAGTAATTAGTTGTTTCCAAACGTTCGCATTATATGCCTTTTCCAAAAGAGGAAATGTTTCATTTTATGGAATATTATCCCCAGGACTAAGAGTTTAACAATTCTGAGCTTTAATTTACTGAAAAACATGTATTGCAATATTTGTATTTATACTTTTCAATGATATCAAAAATGTTTCCTGTTTACTTTATAAAGATAAAATGTTTCGAAAATCATGTAGTTTTATTTTCCTCTTTTAAAGAAATTTTTGATACATTCCAAACGATTCTAGCCTATCTAGAGATAAAAAAAAAATAGAATTCTCTGCATATGATCTACCTGCAAAACTTATTGACATTTATATAAATGTATCATAGATTCCGCAGCATGAGCCAGGGTCTTTTTCTGGATTTCCGGATTACCTTTGTTTCCCCAAAGTTCATCATCACCGTTGTGTTTTCCGTCCCTAGGCAAACCCATCCGTGTCAGTCATCCCTACATACGCATACACATCTTGGTACACGTTGAATAATCCTCATACGTGATGCTGGTTCAGACGAAACTTCGATAGCGGAATCGTATATTTGCTGCTTCAATTTTTTCTTTGACAGATCTCGCCTTATGAAAATATTACCTAACGATTTTCTTTGGAGCTCTGTCCTATGTTTGCTAACGCATGCTCTAAATATAATTAATCTTGAGATTTTTCTCACCTCCCTAAATCTCTGACGATATTGTTTTTACCCAACAGTAGACAGTAGAAATCTTTAAGGCTTTCAATGAAGGTCCATTGGCTTAATAATAGGTGTTAAACTTGCACTGAAATATTTGAGCTTCATATTTTTTATTCTGAGAACCGTAAATTTATGAACAGAAGGATGATAATTCTCTGTTTTTCTTTTTCAAATTTCTGTACGAATTTAAAATTCGCTTTTCAAAAACCTATCGGTGAAACATGTTTATTTGTTTGATTCGTAATCAACTGATTTAAATTTGAGTTTAATTTTAATGCAAAGTTTAAAGATAATAGAAGGAATTATTCAAAAATTCGCATACTCTGAATTATAGAAGTTATGCATATATATGTGTGAGTGTGTGTGTGTGTGCAAAAGTGAATGAGAAAATCCAAGAATAACAAACTGAAGGGAAATACACCATAAGACAGCAAGAAATTCATAATGTTTTTAATGTGTTTTTCGTATAATTTCTTATGAATGAGTGTATTTACTCCAGTTTAAATTTAAGTATAACAGTAAAGTAGTTGGAACGTAAAGAATGATTAAAAAATACATTTTGATCATAGGTGTGTGAAAAGCAGATTTAGTGAAGTGGAGTGGTGGTGGTATTTATTTGGATTTAGTGAAGTGGGGGGGGGGGGGTGGTGATGGTATTTTATGTGAATTTAGTTAAGCCTATGTAAATCACTGATGTTAACGGTTGTTGGTTTCTAACGAATGTGGCTTTGTGGTTTGAAAAATTTCGAGGTAGTATGAAGGACATTGAGGATGCAGAACTGTTTGGTCCAAATCACCAATGTCGAAAAAATTTCGCTTCCAAAATATTCGATTGAAAAAAAAAGTTAGTATATGTTTTTAGAGGTACAATTCACTTTAAATTTGTTGAAATTGAAGTAAGAGTATCAATAAGAGGGAAATAAATCAAAGTATTACCTGCAATTTCTGAAATGTCATTCATACAGCAAAATTAGTGTTTTAGATTTCTGAACTAAATTTTTGTACGTATTTCAAATAAACTGCAGTAGAGATCTTTAGAAATTACATTTAACTTTAAGGAGCAAATAATATTTTGCGTGATTGTGTTACTAGGATCTTTTCAATAATTTAGTCAAATGTTGCGATAACTCTTGTGCTTTATGCTATTCTCTATCTCTTAAAAAGTACACTGTTTGATTCAAATAAAAAAAAATATGTCTGGGAAACGGAAAAATAGTAGTAATTTCAAAGATGAATTAGATGCGAAACATGGTAATATTGTTTTAAAATCTAGAAATTTTATATTATTTTACCTATTTGAAATATTCTGATTGTTGAGATTAATATGCTCAAATTTACGGAAAGTTTTGTACTTATGAGATTTTAAGATTTAAAATCAACATTAAGTTTGATAAATAAAAAAGTAAATGAGAGGTTTTTACTATCACAAAAATGATTCATCAATTGAATTTTTTAATTTATTTGCAAAACGTTAGTTACTAATCACCTATAATCCAAATTAAAATTATTGACCTACAGCAATTTACTGAACTAAAAACAAATATAAGTAACTTATTTCTACTGCAAGTGTTCCAAATTCTGTTGAGTTAAAGAAATTCTTACCAGTAAGCAATTTTCCCATTTGTTTGATAATAAAATCAAAATATTGCTCAAGATTAACTAATACGCACCTAAAACGAAAATTTTGTTAACTTTTTCAAAAACTAATTTAAATATAAATGACTTGATATAAAAATTATATATTCAGAAACCACACTAATGAAGTATTGACTGTTTAATAATCACTAAGGATCAAATGTTTCAAGTTATTCATTTTTATTTTTTCCTTGCTTGACTAATTGAAACTTTATCATTCCTCAAACTCAATGAAATTGAAACTTTATTGACAGTAAACATTATTCTGGGCTTTTGTTTTATTTGTGACGTAATTTTTTATACTTACACTGCTCAGACTTTCAGAAAAAAATATGTGCGGTGAATGTAAAATCCTTATAGTCAATTGTAAATATCCTTTTTTTTTTTTAATCTTTGTCTTTATTTTTTTTTATGTCGGAAAAGTTGGAAGTGGCTGCATATCTTTTTCTTCAGATAATAATTTTCCGTTAAATGGTTAGCCACCCTGAATCAAGACAGTATAACAATTCCGTATTATTTGTTGTACCTAGTTATTCATTAATTTTAGGCAATTTGCTTTAGGTCATTTACATCAAACTAGTTAATTAAGGACAGATTATGAAATTGAATTATTTTGCTAAAGGGCGCTTTTAATTATCGTGTAAATAACAAATAATTCATTTTGATCCAACTTTTCTACAGATCGGTAATCAAATTTTTAAACAAATGTTTGTTTGTTTTCAATGAGTTTGAGCATTAGAAGTTCACCATTTTCAAGACCCACCATGCAGAAGGGCTGATGCATGTCAAATCTAGTCGAGGTCTCATTTCATTCAACTAATTCTGTTCGAATTTTAAATTAAAATAACATAATGTTTCATGAATAGATATGTGCATTGGACTAAAAATATCATCAGATGAATTAGTTGTACTTCCAAAGATATATTTTGTCTTCAATACCTAATCTCTCTAGAAGGGAGAAAGACTAGTAAAATGTATTACAGGGTAGCAAAAAAAAGTATTAAAATTTTGCTTCTTTTAAAAAATATTTCCAACATAAATTTTAATAACACAACATTCATCAAAATTAACTTTTCTCACTTTTTCAAACTTTTCTGAATACTTTATAAGATCCATAAGCGATTGAAATACTTAATTCCCATGTGAATATCTTTATAACAATCTTATTCAGTAACTGCTCCAAAATAATTAATTTTAGTGTTTGTCCACTAATAAATTATTCAGAAAAAGAAATTTTAGTTTAAAAATTTATGGCTTTTTAATGCCGTAAATGTAATCCAACAGTTTGGATAAAAAGAACTATATAAATTAAAATAATTTTTCTTATTATTCATTCAAAAATGCTCATCAACTTGCGTTAAGTTTCAATGCTTTTGATACAAAATTAAATTTCACTGTTAAGATAGAGATTTTAAGAAAGCTTTTAATATTGTGAAACAAAAGACAAATTATGTACAATATTATTTACACAGCTACATATAAACTGACTCTTTAAATCTAAGAAACCTAATTCTACATTTTAATATGAGCGTTTATTCAAATGAAAGTTTCTATTCATGTAGGTTAAAAATCTTTTATAATCTTAAATGCCTCATTTCTGGAATATTATGTATTATTAATGCAAGTGAGAAGCAATATTCAATTTTGTAAAATGTGCAAGTAAATTTTATATTTCAGAACTTGAGAAAGTTTTTTGTCTTAGTATTTCAGGGTAATCAAAATTAATTAAATGAATATATATTATTGGACTTACATTTAATTCAGCTTTATAATTAAAAAAGTAGCGTTATGTTGATATTATTTTTGAAATCTGTTAATGTGTTGAACACGCTTAATAAACTACATTTCCCTGAGGAAACAAAATTTCTTTTGTACGTGAATTAAATGCCTGCGTTGTGAGAATAACATTCCTTTAAAAAAAGCAAAACCGGAACGAAAAATCGAAACACATTTTCTTGGACGTATATCCCTTTAATTTTGAAAAAGAAGGAAATAAATAAGAAAACCCTGAGTCAGAAGTTTAACGCGTAAATTTTAATTTATTGCTTTCTTAAATGCGGCAGTTAAAATAAATTTGATTAAAAAAATTATGAATAAAGATTTGAATATTACAACAGTCTAATAAATATGAACACAAATATATAAATATTAAAAAAATATTACTCTGGATAGAATTCAATTTTCGACAATAAGAAATATACTATAACTAAAGGAAATGTTATGTATTACCAATAAAATACAGCGAAAAGTGCATACAGTAAACAAAGGATTAGTTTTGTATTGGTTGAATATAACTTAATTACATCGTCACGAAAATGAAATGTTTTCTTTGTGAGAAAGTAAATCCTTATTAGTTTTAAAATGGGAAGATTCTACCTTTGAGATCAAATAATTCATTTGAACAAGCTAAAAAAGTTATTTAAAGTTGTTATTTTTGAAAACTTTGCAGCACGTTCTAATTTGTACAATAGCGATAAATTATTTCTATCCAACTCTTGGGCCATAGTGTAAGCAAATATAACTAACTCAAAAAGTCAATAGCTGATCAAAAGACACGTAAGTCTGCTCCAACTCAAATGTTTATTTATCAATTAATATAATATAATATTTAAGGGGTTATAGCTCTCTTTAGGACTCTAAAATTAATCCACCCATTCGAATATCACTGAAATAATACGCTCTAACTAAGCCTTTCCAGTTTGCGTTGCTTTTATCGGTCAAATCCTCTGCGACAGTTATAGCCAGTAACTACTCTTGTTATTATTGTCTTAATGTAAGAAATTTACTCGAGTTAACCACACTCTTTCTCTGTACTCTAAATTTCCTTTTACTTATATATCATTATATCTAACTTACTTAACTTTATTTCCACCTGCATCTAATTAACTAAATACCGTTTCATTTTGGTTGGGAAGAAATTATTTCATTCAATCAATCTCAATTAAAGTACCCAAGGACAGTTAAGAGAATCACGAAGAACCCAACGTCACAACCCCTCCCCAGATATAAAACGTGATTTATCGTTGGGTATAGTAACCAGCGGGAAATTACGATCAGTATTAATTCAAAAGCAAAATCACTAGATCTTTTCCGGAACTACTTTTGAAAGTTCCAAAATCTTAAGTTACTCGTGCATCCCTAAATTTAATTCCTTACTAAATGGCTATTCTAAGGCAAAATCCAAAGAGAGCTTACAAAGGAATCTGAGCTAAATATAGTAACAACATTTTACTATAAAAAATTCTTCCAATCATCTTTTCCATGCTCTCCGCAGGAAATGGTTTACGGTATTTTTTAAAGATGAAATTGTCAAGGTCTGGTAGCCTGAACTGGATTACGCTGTACATCATTCCAATTTTTTCCTTACATTAATGAACATTATCTTCCATAAAAATGCATCCTATCTATCACATTAAGATATGTTTTCCATATTAAAGTGAAAGCTGCATCAAAAGGAAACAGATTTGAGTCTATTGAAACGATGCTAAAGATCTGACAGAAATAGAGACTTCCAGTTTTGTTTCGAATAATGGAATATTCATCTGGAACGTTGTAGTGATAGATGCGGGTTGTATAATGAAGGCGATAACAAGTAAATATGGGTATGAATTCAAAATAAAATGTTTTAAAGTGTCGGTCTCGTTATTTCAAAGCCAATCCTCGTAGAATCACGAGCTTTCAACAACTTCATTCGATTTTATTTATGCGGCATACGTAGAACTGCAATTCACCAATTGGCAAGTTGTAGAGCCTACACACGTACGATTTTTTCCTCGGCAACGAAAGTTGTCTTCGTATTAAATAGTTCTAGCAACCTTCAAGACCTCAGTGAAAAATTTAAATTACTTGAATGGAGTTGAATTTTCAATGCTGTTTCTCACTAAGCAGCCTTCAATTTTTGATTAATATTTTCAGAATGTTTCAAAAGTTTGCGAACATTTGATTTTCAGTCGTTGCTCGGTAACAGCATTCATTTTCATTATCGACGGTAGGGGGAAATACGAACTGTATGGGCCATGCATAACTTCAGCACTCTACAAGTCTTGACAATGGGACGAGAGCTCATGGGTTTTAGTTACGCCACTCTTTGACACCATTCTTTGTTCATGATAAAACATTGTAGACATGTTAGATCAGAACATGTCTACATGAACAGACTTCGCAGTCATGCTCAGAATAATATTTAAAGATGGAGCAAATAGAATCTTCTATTTTCAAAAAATAATATTTCTTAAAAATTATTTTTCATTCCTTCAGTTAAGATATTCATGTGAGCACTGTTATATTTATTACTAAATAAGTATATCATATGCATTTAATAGTTAAAGTGACTATTTTATTCAATTACGTATAAGTATCACACTGAAGATTTCCTACATATAAGAAATCACTTAAGAACGTCATGATATATTCAATTTTTGCAGTGTCCGAATGTTTGCAATCGATATCTTTTAGATGTATTAGATGTAATAAATATCTACTACAAAAATGGGTAAGACATCTGAAATGTAGCTTATTTCAATCTCCTTTAATCGTTGAGGGAATTCGGGGAGTATAACTGTTGCATAAAAAAAGATTCAGAAACATCAAAGAACGGTTATTTTTCTGTTCATCACTTTTAGTTATTAAGGTTCTTAAATACTATGTTCTGGTTCTATACTATAGCTTTACATATACTTCACCTGACAACTCATTACCAGGAAATTTATTTAATGATAGCATGCATGATAAAATGAAAGCCCTGAGTCCCTTGCAGTTGAAATGGGAATATCCTTCTCAATGAGATATGAAATTTCTTTAATGAGAAATCATTCATACATACGTTGCTGTTTAGCGTTACTATAAAAAATTCAACTTTATTTAAGTCTTTAGGTATGTCGTAAATATGATTGATGATATGATTTTGCTATTATATATATTTCGGGTTTTCCCCTGCTTCTCCTAAAATCTTCTTACCATTAAATAACAAAATACTTTTAAATAATGGTAAGACGACTTTATATTCTTGTTAATTAGAATTAACAGTGAAGTATGTAATCGAAAAGTTTAATATTAACAGCAATGAGTTTTCCATTGGTGCTACATTTTTCCTTTTCTAAATTATTCCTTAGCACTTCCTTTCATAGTATATAAACATCTTTATGAAGGAACTTTTCAAAATTTATCCGAATGTTGTTCCCTCAATCTGCAGTGATTTAGTAAAATAATGGTTTCAAGCAAGTTTAAATAGCATGCTTGTACCTCTTTAAAATATTTATACATTAAAGTTTATTTTTTTAAAAATATTCTAAATACGCTTTTTATGCAAGTTTTTTAAGCAGTTTTTTTAAAACAGTCAAAAATCAAAATGTTTTTTTAATCATCATTTTTGGAATTACAAATGCCATTATAGCATGCAGTTATATTAATTATTGTTTATCTGATTTTTTTTATATACATTTTATTTCCTTTTTTCATATATGCAACATTTTTTTTTATATTTATGTATGAAAAAACAAAGGAACAATGCTAGAAAAAAAAATGCTTTATTTTTACAAAATATTTATAAAATTGAAAATTTAGTTAAAATTGTGGAAAAAAATATTAATGTACTCTGATGATGTTAATAAAAAAGGAACATGTATGGAACAGTTTTTGGTTTTAACTGTGATCATTTGAGCTGCATGTCAGATGCCATGGTGGCTACTTGGTCATATTTACCAACTTATCGTCGACGTTGCATCAATCTATTTGCTGTTTTGAGTCCTCAGGCCACTAAACACATGTCACGTAGATACGCTGATGCACTTTAAATCCTTCACGGTTCAAAATCTTCACATTAGGATAGTGCGGAAATTACTAAAGTGGAGTACCATGTCATATGATGCCCTTTTAATGGTGTGGAGTTCATACTGTATTAAAGTGGAAATGCGAAAATAGGTATTTGTAACATATAAGGGAATAAAATATGGCACTTTTGTTAGGGTTTGTTAATGTTCCATTATCCCCGTTTCATCGGCACTAGGGAAACTTTAGCTCTTCAAAGGCACAGTTAGTTTTCTAATACCATTGGTAATAAGTACGAGACTATTCAATTCTAATTTGATGTGCTATCTCGATCTTAGATCACCTAAATGTCCTACAGCTAGTATACAAGAACCTTGAATTCCAACGAGACTACAATATCTGGATCATTAACATCTTCACTAACATCAGAATTAAAATTAGTTTTAATGGACTACATTAATTTAAATTTTACTTTTAATACATCCTCTTGCAGTTCCAAATAAATGATAGTTTAATTCAAACAATTGTTATAAGTATCCTTTATTCCGAATTTGGTTTGAAATATTTAAAAAAATTCTATTAATTTTTTACAGCGAGGAATATAAATAACTGATAAATACAGTTGTCTTATTTTAAGGTATAAAAGAAAGAATTTTACTTCATTTTTCTTCGGTGATTCTGATTTGCTTTCTTAACCTTTTCCCCGTATCATAAAAGATACAAACTTTTTACATTTCTCCTTTTTTATATTTTTATATTTACATTCCTTCCTTTTTTTTATTAAAACATTTTTCTGAATTTCACTTGGTGTGTGTGTGTCATCAAATTTTCGATCGTTAATTTAACCAACTTCCCATCAAGTTAGAACTTTGATTTTTTGGGAATCGTTCGTACTCGCCTAACATTACAATATTTAGACGTTTACGACAAGTTTTAACTAATATTTCAATAGTTTTATTAAGTCAAAATATTCTTTCCTCTCGGCGCTTTTAGGATTGAGGAAAAATTTTCTTTCCCCCTCTAGGAACACCGGGCACTCCCCACGCCGCATGAGGTATCGTAAAATATTTGTACTCACAAAGAGGAGATACTATCTCCCCATTACTACCTCCGAGATAGTAAGGGCTGCTGACTTTTAGTCAGTAATCATTGGCAAGAAAGAAAGATTCCAATATTTGGCGCAGTGTCTTATCACAATAATTTTTTTCTGAATTCTGGTTCCCATTCTTTTTTTAATAGAATGACTTACAAACTTTCAAATGCATGTTTTGATTTTATGAGTATTATGAATTTTTTAATACGCTCACAAATGTCTCTTTTTAAGTAAATTTTAAAGTTAAAAATAACTAACAGTTTTAACTAATATTTCAATAATTTTCTTTAATGAGCTTTGCCACCATATAAAAACGTTGTTTTTAAAAACGTTGGTTTTTATATCGAATTATTTTCATCTATTATTTCCAAATAGTTATATTTTTCTTTCATTCTTCATTCATCTCAGAACCTTTTGTTTTTGCTTCATTTTCAGTTAGGATAGAAATGTGTTTACTTTGTTACTATCATATTACAAAATGCTCTTTTATAATTGTTTTCCAATTATTCTATAATATGTTTTAGCATTTTTTTACAAATAATTCATTCTTTATATATTGCCACTGGAACTATTTAAGTCGTTCTTTAACGTATATTTATCGTTCCGTTTGAAACTATAAGTCAATCTGTAACTTATAAATTTCTGTCGCTTATTTTTAAATCAGAAATTTGTGTATTCTTCTTTAAATTTCTTCAGTAAGTCCTTATTGCAATTACTTTCATATTCTTTGACATTGTTCGCCATATAAATAAGCAAATAAGCACTAGAATCATCTTTCGGCAACAAAGTATGGCAACGGCAATTAAACATTGGAATCAACTTCCTCTTCTACGCATTGGTATTAAAATTACCATTTCAGTTGTTCCTTTTTTTTCTTCCTATCAACCCGAATCTATAGATGTTATGCAACTTTGTGACTTTTGAGGCTGAAAATGGACCCTGAAAATTAATAAGTACATAATTAAATACTATGTATGGATGTATGTCATTTATTTTTGTCTTTAATATTAAAAAGTTTTTAAGTGTTTGGATTCGTTAAAGTATACTTAAGAACTATCATATAAAATGAAACAATCTAGACTTATACATAAACAAAACCGATTCGCTTTTTTTTAAACAACACTGATTTTATTTTAATAACGGACCACACTTTTGCATGTTTAATTTATATTTACTGCTTAATATAATTTAAACATATTTAAACTCTTCCTTAATTCCAGCCTCTCTTAAACCTGATTAAGCTCTTGAAAAAAACTCTTATAAACATACTGAGTAATTACAAAATAATAATATTAAATAAAAAGCAAGTATTTAAAATTTCAGGTTTTTCTTCTTTTTTAGTAAAATCATTTCCCTTTTAAAGCGATTTCCAACTTTTTTTGAGGTACAGTAACTTTACTTACACATAAGAGTGATGTAAACGTTTTAAAAAGAAAAAAAATATATTATTTATCTTTTTTCACATGGGAGATAATCAAAATAATATCTACTTCTGTGATCAATGTTGATATTTCCGTTGATACGATTGCAGTAAATTATTGATCCTAATCATTCTACAAGTTTTTATTTTGATATTTAAGACGATATTTGATTTTATTATGATATTTGATTTTATTATATTTGATTTTATTATGATATTTAATTTTATTATGATATTTGATTTTATTATGATATTTGATTTTATTATGAAATTTGATTTTATTATGATATTAACACATCTCCTTCCAAGTTGTTCGGGTATGTTTTTACGTATTCAATGAAAATATTAATCACATTAGTTCAAGGGTTTCCAAACAATAAGATTTATCCGAATGGGAATATATTTGATAAAAGAAAGACGGCGATTTACTGATCTAGTCTCAGCTATTTATCTGGAATTCTTTCTTTGCCCATTACATTTGCCTTTCATAGCTAACCTTAAAAGGAAAGAAAATGGTTTATGTCAGTAACAGTGATTGATAGTATAAGTTGCTAATTTGGAATTAATAAAAGTGTTAAAGATATTTAATAAATGTAACTGAAATATTTTATAACACTACAAAGCATATTGATACACAAATTTATACTGAAAGAAATTGCAATTATTGAAATAAATTGCATTGACATGAGTTCCAAAAGAATAAATACTGCATTAACGAGAAGAGATACCACAACTCAACGCAGAAGGAGTAACCGGATTTCGTGACACACGATCAAACAACATAATATTTAAGATACGCGATGTTTGTTTGGAACATTCTTCCTTGCTTTCCTGTCATTTCCATTGAATTTAAGGGGATAAAATAAGTATCTTACTCGCTCTTTCAAGTAAATGTTATTTAATAATATAATGTATTATATATATATATAGCTTTACTCATTCAATCCGAAAGACCTGTAATTACTTTTATTTCTATGTATTGCTCAAATAATTTTAGAAAAATGCGATGTACTCAAAAATTACTTATTTTACAATAAATCATTTCATTTTCAGCAGAATAAATAAAATGAAATCAGAAGAAATATGGAAAACCACAAAACAAACAAATAACGTATGTTTTTCAGCCCGTTCCGTAAACAAGTGGGTCAGATATGTTTGTTTATAAGATGAGGAAGCCTATCATATCACCAACGATCATTTCAATTGTGCAGTTTGCAAAGAAACAAAGCTCAAGTTCAACCTCTCATAATTTCTAAACTCTACAGCTACAATTTTGAAATTACGAGATGCTGAATTTTTGTTTGTAATACAATTAGAGAATAGCTAGGAATTATTTGGAATATAAATTCAGCTTAAACGAAACCACTATTACCCATTAATGAATATTTAGCTCAATTCAGCATTATGTTAATAAATTAAACTAAATATAATTAAAATTAAAGCAAGCTATAAATTATATTATTAAATTGAATATATTTAAGGACATTATAATTAAAATTAAATCAAACAAAAAATATGCTATTAAATTGAATAAAATTAAGGTAAATATAAATAAAATTAAAACAAACATGTTAAATTATTAAATTAAATATTATATAAGTTACATGTAATTAAAATTAAAGCAAACAATAAATTACTAAACGACGTATGTGGCGACCATTTGGAGACTAGGCGAGAAACTTGGAGTAAAATTTAATTCTTTAAATAGTTAATTTCAATCAATTAAATTTTATTTATTATAATTAAACTATCGTATTGTCATACGAAACAGTCGTTCATAGAAAATTTCATCTTACTTGAGTGCTTCAAAATGTGAGAAAAAAAGCTTTTAAAATTTTGACCCAGACGAAGTTACAATGTAAGTTAAAGAAAACCCATTAATGCCACTTTAAAAGAATAACGATCGATGATATCTATTCCTCAAAGTGTATCTAATGCAAATTTTTTCAAGAATGTAATCGCCATACCAGTGTGTATCCCACTATTTTCATACAAAATAGAATAGAAAGCTATCTTCTATGCTTTAAAAACGTCATCTTTCGAAGTAACAATGACCCTTAAAGAGAAAATAATTATTACATTCACTTCAGCTTTTATAAATAGCCCAAAGCTACTGCAAAAAACAAGCATTTGTGTAAATTCATCAAAATAATTTTCAGGTTTTTATTTAAATTTCAAATATAAGTTTTCAAACAGAAACAAATATAAGCCTTAAAATTATGAAAATTTTTTTTATATTAAGTATCTTATTGCTAATCGCTCATGAATTCAAAGAAATGTAACAGCACCTACAATGAAAGTTTGTTTCGTTTCAATTTAACATTTTCAAGACGAAGTATTTAAACCACTTCCCTCCCTTTTTTCTTCTTCTTAAATCTGTATTTATATGTAAAACCTGTCTTCCAGTTCTAAATAACAGAACTGGGATTAAGAGTCAGAATATCTAAATGATAACATCAAACGAGATCGCTTACAAAGTCTTTTTACAATTTGAGTCTTGCTTTGCAAATTTACGTATTTGAGTGTGCAGTTCTGTAAAATAAAGTAGTTATTCGTTATTAAAAATAAATATTAATTTATATTCAAAAACAATTCGATACCTTTAAATTGATTTTCGTCATTACCTTTTTAATTATTACTATATTTATTTATTCTTTTTTCTTTCATTTTCATTAAATTTTAGAAAAATAAGCTCAGATATCATTCTAGTCATTTGAGGGATGTTCATAATTACGTGGTACCTCACCAATAGCCCTCGTGTTTCTTCTATAGCAGCTTTAATAAAACCAAGTGATAAAAAAAATCTAGTGATAAAACATATTTGAAACAAGTGCTTCCATTATTTGCCACCCTCATAAGAAAAAAGATTTCGAGTGCTTAAATGCATCAAATTGATGACGTATTTGATAAAAAAAAAAAAAGAAAAAGATAACTATACCTTCATTTATTCCTGAAAAAAACTCAGAACTTTAGTTGACGTTTCCATCTTTTCTATTCTCTCTGCCAATTCATGCCAGATAACCAATTCAGATGCTCCAGTTCTGGACAAAGGCACATATACCTAGTTCCAATTTTGGCCTAGAATAGTTTCTCTAGCAATCTTCCGCAGACAATTCGTCAGAATTCCTAAATTCCTTTGGCAAATTCAAAAGCTGGAATGTGAAGACTCTTTATTGAAAATCAATCGTAAACTGATATCAATCTTACGAAAAGTTGTTTTCTTTTTCATGACTTTCTGCATATTTTACAGCGAACCCATCACAGTCTTGAGCCTTATTATACACCCTGCACTATTTTCAGAAAAATTAAATTCTTATCTATTGTAACGACGATAAAGTCGTTAGATGTGAAACCAATAAATAGTACGTTAAAATATTATTTTCATAATTTGTTTCAATTTACGCGTTAATCATTTAAACTATTTTTTTAATCAAAACGTTTTGACACAAGCAAATTGTTTCAGGAAAAGAGCATTCGAATCTTTAAAATTACCATGAAGATTCGATTCTTTAAAATTACTATGAAGTTATCACTATCTATTAAAATTACTTTGAAGAATAAGGCAGATTTTCCTTTCGATGTCTTTTTGTAAACGAAATGAGATTTTTCGAGCTGTTCAAGAAAGTGGATTATTTTCCGAGGCCCTTCTCAGGTATGTATCAAGATTGAAGATCAGAAAGATAAATGACTCGACGAATTATTTACAATTTCAAATTTGGCACTAAATCTCCAAATGTCTAGTTTTTAAATTAAAGATTCTGTATTTTTATTAGATACTTGGTTATTCTATTTACTTTTGCTTCTTTTTCATATTTCATTTTGGTTTGATGTAATGTACGCTTTAAGCATTTTATCCTGAAACTTCTGATAGTAATTTTGTATTAATATTTTTGATCGATGAAGCTTTTCCTTGCATCCATTCGCCACTGCCTCTATTTTGTAATTATTTAAGAAATGAGAAAAGGCTAGCCTCCCTTTTATTTATAAGTGTTACATATTTTAACACTTTTCTTTAGTGTTCATTCTGAAATTATTTTTAATTGAGAATGTACTTTAATATAAAAGGATTTTTTTTCATAATGGTTTGCAGGGTTATGCATTTTCATTATTTTGTATTTTACCATTGTGCTTCTGATTTATTATTGGCACGATTTTTTAATATAATGTATTTTCTTCCTTTTACATTCTTTTGATTAATGATTCTTATATTACCTTTTATTTCTTAGTAACACATAATTTTTTTCAGCCTATTAGATTATTTATTTTAGAGCAACTGGGTCTCAAATTTAGAATTTTCCTTACATATTTATTTCTATTTAATTTTCCACTGAAATATCTTAAGCAGTTCTTTAGGTCTTTCATTTTTTCATGTGATAGAAATTTTTAAAACTTATTTATTTTTTTCTTTAAAATATTACTGATCTAAACTTCATACCAATCGGAAACGTTTAGCATGGAAGTTAAGAATTTCTTTTTCATTGATATACCGAAGCTCGGAAGTTACTTTGTGTTGTATTTTTTTTCCTCCTACCCTTCCATATCTATAGACATCAATGGTTGGGTTTAGATAAAGATCATGATCCTCCTTCATTCCATGGGAATCCATCTGAAATGAAGTAAAATAATTAATACTATTACTTTGTAATATTCTATTCTTTTACTTATCTGAAGGTTTATAATAAGATTTAGATGCAAAAACTATTTAAAAAAAGTTATAAAGATATGTTCAAGCAATGTTACATGAAATTACTTATATTTGTCAGCTTCCTGAAATAGCCTGCTTCAGTAACCAATCTGTTAACTAGTTTTCATTCAGAAAAGGATGATTGATTGAAGGACTGAAGTTTAAATATTTCATTTTCAATTGAATAATATTACTTTAAATAATAATGAGCAAATTATTATTAGAGAAGTCTAAACTTATATTATAAATATGTACACTACGCCAAGAAATCGCAAAGAAATCGTGTCGTAAAGATCATTTCAATTTTTATCGGTAGTTGAAATAAGTTATTAAAAAAAGAGTAATTATTTAGGTATTCAAAATATTTTCATTTTCGTGATGATGATCACAGCCTCAGTTATTAGAACTATAGGTCAGCATTGTTTCATTGATGTATCGAAATAATAGGTAAAAATTGTTGTTCATAAATATTAATCTTTTTTTCTGATTTGAGTGATGTAATTACTTGTACAAACTCTTCAAAATACTAAATAGGAATATTATTAAGAAATAAGGAGAGAGTGAAAAATGAATAATGATAGCAGCTTACTAACCTGATAATAACCTTTTCTAAAATTCATCTACTGGTCAAAATTCAGTTCTTCTATTGAAAAATTGATATTTCTAAGTATTTCATTAGAAATCAAAAAGGAAAAAGAAAGATAAATGTGCTTCTTCAGTTCTTAAGCCTTTTCTTTTTCATTTTGCATCCCTTTAAATCAAGCTAACGTATAAAAAGATATGTAGAGTTGCCTTCGCATGTGTCAAAAATTGGAATAAATATGAAAATAAACAGAAGTGATTTTTGCTTCTGTTGTTATCACTTCTGAAACAGGAGACAATGTCTCTTCCTCTACATACACAACATCTCTTTATATCTCTTACTTCTTTCTTTACAAGAGGTAATAACTACTTTTCCAAATCTTCTAAAAACAGGTTATATTCCTGCACTTAAAAAAAGTAATAGTGTTTTGGTTGATAAGTCAAGAAAATTGATGTTTCAGTTATTTTTTTAAATGTTTGAGCATATGTTGCTTGAATAAGTTACAATATTCTGAAAAAATAGATATTTCTTTGGCAGGTTGGTTACATAATTTTAATTAACGCCGATTCCATATCAATTTGCTGAGTAAAACTGAGTAGTGGATGGATACAAAGATGAAATTAATTTTGAAGTTACAAAATTTATTGACTCCATGATAAGCTTTACTTATCGTAGTAACTGTGAAAAGAATCCAATTCGATCAGGTCGGACAAATATTACATAATTATTTGTCAACCTGTTGTTGATTGGCAATCAAACACTTTGAGGTTTATCGCCATTCTTTATGTTATTGTTCTGGAAAAGTGTTAATTCGGAATGGTCAGTTATGAATACCCCTAACGTTGAGGGTCATGTCACACATAATCATTGCAGAGGACTTTCTGGAAGAAAATACAATCGTTGTAATACGGAATGGATATACTGAAGAGTTTAATGATGTGTGACCACTTATCCGGTTGTTGTCGAGCTGTCTTTCTAAATGGAGCAAGTGAACTTGTACCATTCCTTACTTTCATTTCATCTAGTACATATTCGCAGGCACGCAAGTTCTTTCTAGTCCTTGATCTTTTGACGGAATACGCTACATTTGTCTTGTCATTCTTTTAACTTGAGTAAATTTCAGAAAATAAGCATAGCGCTAACACATTTTTCGAAACTTCGTAACAAAACTTATGTTAAAAATAAGAATACTTCTTTCTCGAGCAGAAAAGCTGGTTATTTTTTTCCCTCTCTCTATTTCACTTAAACGCAATTGGTACACATGTTTATGTTTTTTTGCGAATTATTTGTGTATTTTTTGTAGGTTGTACATCTTGTAAATTTCAATACTTTCGAAGATTTATAGAGGTTGTTGCATATTTGAAGATAAAATTGTATATATGCATGTATTTTCCTAAATAATTGTTCACATTCTTAAAATTATTTTCCAAATTTCTATTCTTCCCAGGGAAGTAATAATACATGTCGGATGGCTTGCTTAAGATGCAAGCTAAGAAAATGGCGAGCTATTTATATTTTTCCCTTTCTATATTACACGTTTGAAGTGATTGTTTGTTAGCACGTGTATTCATATATCACTACTTTTAATATGGTGTCATCGATTGAAGCGTATCTCGTATTTTGCAACATTCTGTCGCAATACAAATACCTTTATAAAAAGAACTTCACACTTCTGATACAGAAAATCTTAAGAATGATTTTGAATTCCTGATTTTGAAAATAAGTTTATGTAAAAATGATGACATTTTTTTTTCCTTTTATCATTTTGTCCTTTTCTATTTTAGCAAAATAAAGTTTGATATAATTCCCGACAGAAATATTGGTATTTTCTTCTCTTTTACCTTTTTTCGTTCTACTTATAATGAGAAAATAGAATTGAATCATTCGGCTTGTATTGAAATATTCGCCTCGTGTTCGGCTACAACAAGTTATTTTTAAAGGTATCCTTTCCTTTCGAAAAGTCTTTCAAACAGATTATATGTTTTATTCTGTGCCTCAAATGAAGAAAGGGGACAAAAGAAACCAGTAATCCTGATGAAAATTCTTTCATGAAAAAGATAAGATATCTCAAACTGTATTGTTTTATACTTTTCGAATTAATAACGAAATTCATTGATCAAATATGTTTTGAAATGTAGAAAATTCGTTATTGTTTTAAAAAATATTTTCAATGAAAATGAATTATTTTTTTAATTTCAAAACAACGATATCAAAGTAATGAAATATGCTTTAGTATATGATTTCATATACTAAAATGAAAAAAAAAATTGCCGAAGGTGAGGTTGACATTCTCAAGAGCAAGGATTTGTTAGGACTATTTCAGTCTCACAAAAAAAAATATTGATAATTGGTTACAGAAATATCCTTCATTCCTTCATTTCCGTGACCCTCCTTCTAATTTCTTCACTATGAGCAAGTGAATTCCTCTTCAAAATTTGATCTCATATTCTCCAGTAATTTCATCAACAATCTAAAATAGAAGAGTATCTTCTGTTGTTGAACATTTTCGTACGGACAGAAAAAAGGCCTTTTTCGATGCGGTGGTGTTCCGCTCTCTTGGCTCTAGGAAATATTCCAACACAGTATTTTTGAGTAGATGGGTATTTCTCTAGACGCTATGCTACTTAAATACGAAATTTTATCTGCTCAGCCAACATCCTTTGGAAGAGAAACATATACATTAACCAGCTTTCGGGCAAACGAGAATACTCATATCTCCCCCTTCTGTTCCAGTACCATTCTTCCTTTTTTTTTTCTCACTTTTCTTTTAGGCCATGGTAAGTGTATTTATCGGCTTATTTGCAATTCTCCTTTTTATGATACTTTCTCGTTTAAAATTTTTTTTACATTTACTTAATTCATTTAATACCTTAGTCTTTTATCTCCTGACAAATAGCTGTTTTTATTGTTGGTGAAATCTTAAGAATTCTTGGCTTTAATTTCTCTCTCGGGCGGCTGTATTGTTTCAAGCCCGGGAAATCTGTTCCCGAGGTATTTTTCACTTTCAATGTTGACGTTGGATGCTCTAAGATATTATTTGGGTCTCATTTTTACTGCTTTCATTGCCTGAAATTTCAGTCTTTCTTTATTCCCGATCTAATTTTAGAAAGGGTTTTTACAGACGAGACTCATATATCTCGTTTTTACCTTTTCTCAGACTCATTAAAGTGTGTTTTGAGTTCACAAATCATTTTTCCGTTTCTTTTGGATGAGATTCTTTATTTTTCAGTCTACATTTTGCCCCAGAATGAATTTTTCGTTTGACCTTTCTCTTCGTCTGGAAACTCTATCTATTACATTCAAATATCTAAGATATTGACATATCCACAAATTTCGATCTCCAATGATATCTCTTCTTATGGGATCTTGTTGGAAAATTTCCATCTTTTATACGGTTTTTTTTAATTACACTATCCTCATATAAATCCTACCTCTGCTGTCTTGGGACATTGAAAAACTTTTAAATAATTTTATCTTGATTCCCCTCTGCTTGATGTGACATTTATGGCCTTATCTTGTCTGCATTCCTGGAGTGAAACTCTTATGATTTTCTATGTTTTAACTCCTAAAATGATGTTCTTTTCTCAGATTCCTTCTACGGTTCCCTTCTACATTTCAAAATTATTCAATATTGCTCCTTTTCATTTTCAGCTTTTTATGTAGTTTTCAACATTCTCTTGTGTGATTAATATTACGTATGATCTCTGTGTTTGTATTTTTTTAATCTTTTCATTGTTTATATGAAGATTCTGGATGAAGACCACTCCACTGGATTGGTAATGGAATCCAAATAGATACTATCATCTATAAAATGCTTTATGCAGTGCTATGAAATTTAATCTTGATGTTTTAACTGAAAGACAGGTGCAAGCCTTAACAAATTGAAAATGTAATACTCATAGGATTTGGTTTGAAAGGTCTGAGTGTATTACCAAATCAAAATTGCCATAATGATTATTTTTCAAAATGTTGCAAAGAAATTAGAGCTCTATACAAAGCCGCGCAACCGTTTAAGATGCTTATATGATTACCAGTTTCTGCATGAATTCCTGTGCAACGTTTGATCTCATATAATTTAGTAATATCATCATCATGCTAAAAAACGAAAAGTACCTTCTTATTATTGAACATCATGGAACAGAGGAAAAGACGGCCTTCTTAGATCCGATCGTGTTCCGCCCTTTTGTCTTTTGGGACCCTTCCAATATATTGTCTTGGCGCAGATGGCCTTTTCTATGGACGCTACGGTCCTCAAACGCGGAAGTTCAACTTCCCATACTCCATCCATTGAGAGAAACACATATACATTAAACCACTTTCGTGCAAACGACAATATTAATTCTCCTAAATCTAGATGAGTTCCATTCATATTCTTAACTTTCTCACTTTGGGGACCCTCTTTCTCTTTTAATTCTATCATTCGTGTATTTGTCTCCTCCTTTTCAATTCTTCTTTTTTTGACAATTTCTTATCTTTAAAATTTTTTAAATGTTTCGTCATTTACTTGTTTCATTCATCTCATCTCTTTCGGCTCTATCTCTTGATCAACTGTTGTTTTTGTTAACTGAGGATGAATTCTTACCAATTTTTGACTTTAAGTTCGATCTCGGACGGGTATTTCAATTTAAGTCCAGTGAATCTATCCCCGTGTTTTGATTTTGTCCTTGAATGTTGATGCTACGTGCCACGAAATATTTTTGAGCTCCCGTATGTTACAGATTTTATTGACGGGTTTTTCATAATTTTAAAATTGTTTTCGCCTCATTCTATAGTATAGACGATGTTTCAAATATATAAGAATCTATCGCTCACTTTTTCACCTTTGGGGTCACTTCCAAAAATTTTCAAAACACAAATATTTCCCGTATTTCCTTCGGCTGGGACTTTTAATTTTCGAATCTGGTTCTTAGTCCTGAATGAATTTTTTGTTCTTTCTATTTATTCAAATGGACTCTATTGTATTTAAAAATCTGAAATATTGATCCATCCATGCCTTTGGATTTCCATTGAACTTTCTTCTTTTGAGACCTTATTACCGTTTCTTATTTCTTTTAGATGGGTATTTTTTCCTAACCCATCATCATAAAATTGCTTCCACAGTCGTTTTATGTTCAAGCAAACATTCTAAATTCTTTTTTTCTTGGAAGCCTTCTGCTTAGTGGGTCATTTATTGAACGGACATGTTTATATGCCTTCGATGGATCGCTTTTGATTTTTCTATCTTTTACGGGGGTTTTACCTCTTACACTGATGTTCGTTTTCCCGATGCCTTCTATGGTCTTCCTCTACGTTTTAAATTTAAAGAAAATTAACGCTCTTTTAATTTTTGCAGCCTTTTAAGAAATTTTGAACTATTTCTCGTGGAATATTTTTGTTAACGATCACTGTGTTTTAATAATTACAATTTTTCAAGCTTTCTTAAATCTTTCTGGATGAAAGCCTCTCCACTGGAATGGTGATGGAACCCAAATGAACTCTAGCTCATTACGAACATTTTATACAATGTGCTGAAATTTAGTCTTGAAGTTTATGAACAATTGATACTCCTTTGAAGAAATTGAAAATTTTACACACCTAGTTCTTTAGCTCAAAAGGTCTTTGTAAATTGTCAAATCTAAATTGCGTAATGATCATTTTTCAAAACATTGTATGAAAAAGTTCTATACATGGCTGTTTATTCCTTTAAGATGGTAACCTTTTTCGACTCAGAAATCAAAGTTTTTTCGATTGTCGCTGAACACAACGCAATGTTAGCCAGAGAAAAGGACGGAACTCATACGATTAAATGTTTGTGAGAGGAGAGATTTGATATACAGTCCTCTACAGACAGCATCTTGTCTGTTGTTACTATTGTAATGCTGACAAAGAAATACGTGTTTTTTCATATCTGTATCTTCATTACAATGCTGTTACAATGTGACAGAAGTTTGCAGAAGCAGATGCTATTTAATTGTAAATGTCTAAAAGTATCTTTAAAATTCTACATTGGCTTGGTATGTAATGACTTTCGTAGTATTATAATATCCAAATGGAATCCAAACTCTTCCGAAATCTTCTAACATCATTTTCCATTTTTAAACATTTATTATATGTATTGGATTTCCTATGGTACATTCAGCTGGTCTTATTTTCCCTCCCACCTCCTCGTATCTGTAGATGTCATTAAAGATTGGGCAGTTTTTAATTCAGGATAACAATCCCTTTATTTTTTTGAAAATGACCCCTAAAAAGAGAAAAAAAGAATAATTACATATAAAATACAAATACACATCGGTAGTTTTTTTTTTTAATGATAAAGTGGTTTTAAATACAAGTTCCATTAATTAATTCTTAATTCAAAACTATTTTAAGTTACTCTGTATACACCTATATACTGAGAATCTCTCGATATGGAAAAAGATTTGATCCATCCCTGGGTTTTCGGATTTTCCGACAAAAGCGATGATCATTGAACAAACTTATCAGTTTTAATTGAATAAGCAAGAAAAAATGCACTTTAATGTAATCTTGTCTTTATGGAATATGAAGGTAAAATATTAATCGAAGAATTCGTGATTTTTTAATTTTCAATTTTTGCTACTGTAATAGTAATGCACAGCTACTCAAAAACTCATAGGTTATTGTTGCATCAACTATTGTCAGCTAAAACGAATAACGAATGTATGAAACATAATTATTTACCTAATTACTATTATGTTTTTCTCTCTTTCGCAAAATTGCTCTACAAGTCAAAAAATATTTTTATTCTAGTTTATCAATGTAGCAATATGCATAAAGTAGATGATTCGTCATAATCGTGCTTTGATTTTTTATTATAACATTTAAAATATGTCTCCTAGCTTATACTTGAGGAATAGTTTTGCATATTCATCGAAAATACTAACCATCATTTATAAAATCGTATCAAAATAGAACTACATTTGAGAAAAGAACGACTTCACGTTACTCACCTGTTTGCAGCCATTTCAGCGCTTTCCTTTAAAGCCCACGATAACTGTCGTTCATAACTGACCTGTAAAAGATAAAAACATAGGAATATCAGTAACGGGTACCGGTAGATGAAATTAATAAATAAGCAATAATTGGATGAGTCTATCAATAATTGTATCATACGTGTAATTTTGAACAGAAAACTTTTCTAACACTAAACATAATTAATATCCGTTTTTATAGAACCAAAAAACAAGTGTAAGTAAAGGCACCAAATATAATTGTTAAGAGATATTCGTTGTATAATCGTGAAGATATATTCGATTAAAAAACACCAAGGACCCCAATTTCGAGAGACACAATTAAACAGCTTTAAGACATCAAAATGCTTGTTTGCAAAATCCTTCTTCTGTTCATAGTCCTTTCTATAAATTTCAGAGTCTTAAGTACAACTTAACAGTTATACACGATTATATTTACTCTATTTTAATAGTAAACAACCAACTAGCAATTAATTGTAGAAGTATAGGTCATAACTTGAATCTTTAAAAACGCTTTTGTGTCCGCGCTATATTTGGTTTCAATCATAAGTATATAATTGGAGCTTTTATTCATGAGGTACATGAAAATATATGAGAATTCATTTAAGCCTTAATTTCAAACTGCTTAAGCTGGTTTTATTCACACACTTTCTAAAAAATTACAATGTTCTCTCAGGGATATCTAAACTCAATTTCAAGTTCGTATGGAAAGCATTTTTAAATGTTTAAACCACCGTTTCGGATCAAATCGCGATCAGACATACCATGGGAACTTTGACCATTATATTTGGAAGAACGACTTTATTAATAAAATAGTTAGTACATCATCATAGGCGTTTTAAAGAGAATATAGTTAAGCAATAACTATAAGTATGGTTTTGAGTATATTTATATTAAAAATTTTCGTCTATGTTTTTCGTAACATCTTATTGAAGCTTAAACGTTTTTTAACATTATCTAAATCAGTACTTAAAATATGTCTTAGGATGTTATTAAATATTTCATTTCCATTCCCTTTATCCTTGTGAAGATATGAAAAAAAAATTTAAGAATATTCATTAGAATCGATAACTTCATTTTAAATCAGTAGAAAAGATTAAACATTATAATGACAAAAGTTTTAATTTAGATTGCTTTGTTTACTTGATTTATAATCTTATCTTTGACGAGAATCCCTTGAAAATGAATACGGATAGACAACATGGAAGTTGCATCGACGAGTTTGTTTCTATATTAATATTTTAAAAAACATTATATTTATTCCTTAAATTACAGAAAAATGTGATTTGCATACATACATTTGCATCAATTGTTATTTTGGTTTCCGATTTTGTTTCGAGGACGGTTTCAGTGATGGAAAAGAAATTTAGCGAACGTCCGTTAGCATCAAGAGTTGGAAGTTGTTCTAGAAGGACACCTATTTTATGTTTTGTAATATTGTGATGGCGTTTTCCTTTTTTTGATTTTGGTTTGTATCCGCAAAGTTGGCACTTGTACTTGCGTTTCTGAAAATTCAAAGAATTCCGCTTCAGAAATTAAATATATTTTTTAATGGTGAAATATTAATACAGAGCTATGTCCTATAATAACGATTGTTTAAATAACCATTTTAATCTCTTCGTCATTATGAAGAAGTTAACTTTAGTATATTAATTTTCACTAAAATTTATTTTTTGAAGTTTCCAAAACATTAAGTTTGAAATAGTGTATTTTATGAATATTGAACTAGAATATGATTTATATAACATTAAATTTTTATTACGTAATGGTAATATCATAGCTGCTATAATTATTTATCGTTGGCGTTTTGAAATCTTTAAATATTTCAAATGTTGAGGGTAAAATATCAGTGCTTAAAGCACTTTTAAAAATATAAATTTTTTTCTAAGCTTATAATTTTTACTTAATAAATTCTAAAACTTCAAATAATTAGAGAAAAGATATGCATTTTAGGAATGCAAAAAAGAAAAAAATAATAATTGTATTACTTCAAATATATATTTTATTATATTAAAATAAATGAAAATCTATATTTGATTATTTAAGGAGGGCTGCTTAGTATACATTGAAATTGATAGAATACAGCAACTTATAAAAAAAATACAGAATATTTTGTTTGTTCCACTAATATTAAATTAAGTTAATAAAATCAGTAATCTAACACTAAGACAAAATAATTTATTTATAACAATTGCATTCAGTTTAAGAGTTTCTCTACAACTGTTTATTTTAATATAAGGCTCATGATTCATATTTCTACACCAAAAACTTCTCAGAAATCAAATTTTGATTACGTAACATACGGAAATAATTTATGATTCATAGAAATCCTACCCCATTTGTTTTCTGCTCTTCAACGACATCTTCCGGAAATTTTGGGTATATTATGAACGGGTATCCGCTGATGGAAGGAAGGATTTCAAATTCCTCTGAAGGCTATGAGAATGGAAAAATATATCAGATTATTCATTCCTTAAATATCTTCGCAAAATATGTAATAATACTATTTACATTTATGTGCGAACATGAATAAAGAATTACTTCTTTTATAACATCTAAAAAAGGACTCTCTAGTTTTTAAAATGTTTTTAGATAAACTGAAATTAACTTTGTAAAATTTCCTTTAAGTTATTGTTTATGCAATACATTTTAAAATGCAGTAAAGATTTTATTAAATGTAAATGTTTCGGATATTAGAAATCTATAAATAAGTACTTGTGGAAAAAATAGGAAAACGTTTTTTATTCAAGTTTGTTCGTTTTTAAGTTAAAAAAAAGGAACAGGTTTTCCAGTAATAAGTCTATTTTTTAGTAAATTGAGTTGTCTAAGTATTAAAGTCATTATTTAGAGAATTTATGAGTTATATATTGACCAGATTTCAGGTATGTAAAACTCAGTAATGTACATTGATATATATCAGTAATTTTTGTTAATGGTTAGAAAATGCTATAAATGTGATCAGTTTGGACATATGTAAGAGAATTTTAGACGTTATCCTCAATTGATTTTGTGTGCGTTGTTTGTATGAAAAACATTTTTACGGGCGTGTTTAAAAAGAAATTCTAAATATATATTTTTATTTGTGATACATTTTAATTGTAAAAACCAAATTTATTTTAAATAATTTTTTATGTTGAAAAAGAAGAGAGAAAAAAAGGAAAACTGTCCTTACTTCAAAAGAGGTTTCCTGCTTTGCTTGTTTTTGTCTATAGCCGTTGCAACTAAAATAAACAGAAAAAAAATTAACTTTACCCTTAATTGCCTATTTACCTATTTGTACAGCAGAATACAGTTTTAGTTATAAGAGTTTTCTTGTTAGTTCAGTACAAAATAACGACATTTATATATCTTTTTCTAAATGGACAATTACAAATGCGTAAAAGCAACCTGAATTTAACTTAAAAAAAATAACAAACAAAAATAGAACTGTTATATTAAATCTGAAATCTGAAACCAATACTTAAAACTATTCCTCAATATCTTTACATATTTAAAACCAAATATTTAAAAGGAATTCTTTTAAAATGTAACGTAGTTCCAATCAGTATTTTAATATATAGTGTTATTTAAAGTAGTTATGTTATGACTTTGTGATGAAGTCTCTAAAAATTTTGAATCACATTAAAAGTACATATTTTATTGATAATAATGCCAGCCCTCGTATTTTGCAGTATTCTTCATTTCTATCAAAGTATTCAATAATTTGTTCATTTATTCGATCTAAACAAACTGAGACATACCAAAATAAAGAACGTAATTAAAATACTGCTTTGGAAAATACATATCTGATACTATGTTATTCTGTTACATAAAATTAGAATTATAACACTTACAGTTTCAATCTCAACCACGCAAGTAGCTTCATAGCTATCCTTAACGGTAATTTTTAACCGTAAATAAAAATTATAATTAGATCTTTAATTCGATATAAAAGTCACAATCAGTCAAAAAAATCTCAGTGAATTCGATAAAATCAACAAATATAGTGACAAAATAATTTAAGCGAAAACAGTATTACAAATCAATTGTTGTTTGAATAATACGACATACTAATTAACAATTAAGTAGTAATATTTTATCATTATAAATGTCCTTTGTTGATATAACAATGCATATTTTAGCTTCCAATTTCAAGTTAATCCTTAGATCCTGTACGTTTCAATTTATTTCTAGGAACATTTTTAACATTTAAAAATAATTTTTCTTTGTATCTAAAATTCATTAAGTTAAACATCTTTTGCATTATAGCTTTTTTTTCCAACAAAATAAATGAAAGTTCTCTTCATAAATCAATATATTCTTCATGATAATAATAAACGTTGCATACGATTTCAAAAAAAAAAATAATATATATATATATATATATATATATATATATATATATCACATTATATACATTATATATATATATGTGTGTGTGTGTGAGAGAGAGAGAGAGAGAGAAAGAGAGAGAGAGAGAGAGATTGTGTGTGTTTCCCGAAAGAGAGAAGTTACTTTATGGAGCGTGGACTCCACAATCAAGGATTTAACACGTAAATAATATTTTCGAAAAAAAAACCATACATATTACAACATAAATATTTTAATTTTTCAATTAAATCAAACATATTTGCTGTTCACCTTATGAAGTATGAAATCTGGAAATTCATGTAGTTTTATTTGCCTCTTTGAAAGCAATCTTTTATAAATTTCTTAAGATTTCAGCTTATCTAGTGGTGAAAAAAATAGAATCCTCAGCATAGGACCGACCTTCAAAAAATATTGACGTTTATTTGAATGCATCATAAATTTTGCATTATTAGGCGGGATCTTTTTCTGAATTTCCCTATCCTCTTCATCCCCACATCATCCATCATCAAGGTAGATTTTTCCATCACTTGGGCAATGATATCCACGTCAGTCATCCCTATATACTTATTCACATCTCAGCGCATATTGACATAATCCTCATACGAGATCCTGTAAAAGATGTTACTTGCTCCCAACAGTAGAAAGCAGAAAGTTATATTTGCTCTTTCATTTACTTCTACAGATCTCGCCTTATGAAAACAGTTCAAAGTGATTTCTTATTAACTCAATCTCACGTCTGCCAATATCTAAGCGAAGTATAAGTAACATTGATATGTTTCTCTCCTCCAATTGTCTCCTATTAGAATGATTTCACCCAACAAATGCTCATAGTAATACTTAAGGGTTTTATTGGTGAGCCATTGCATCAATAATATTTATCAGGTCAGCAAAGAAATAAATCAACTTCACATTTCCTGTTATGGGGAGGCTGCTGTGAGCCAAAAATATATATATTTCAATAAAAGAAGAATACCTCATTTTTTTCCTCTTTCAAATTTATGTCCAGAATTGAAATCCGCTTTTCAAAAAATACCTGTGAAACATGCTTTTATTGTGTCATTGGTATTCAACAGATTTAAATTTGAGATTATTTTTACTACAATATTTTAAGTACTGTGCAACTGTGTGTGTGTAATGTATACAGTAAATTAAATACTTTTCAATATGAAATACAACACCGCAACTCTTCTTTTACGCAGAGTAGTTAAAATGTTTTAAGATTGAATTAATATAATCTTTGTATGGGGTGTCATCTATGTCTGATAACCAGAAAGAAAATCCAAAATCTTATTAATGTGGTCGGTAACTTTTAAGAGTAATGTAACATTTATAACGTTTTCCAAGTTATGTTTTGCTTAAAATTGTCCATTTCGATGACAGGTGTGCGGTAAATATTTTAAGTGGATTAGTAAAGCCTATGTAAGACATTCATGTTTATGGTTATTCGTTATGGTAATTGATTGTGTTTTTGTGGTTTGAGAAATTTTGAGGTAATAGAGAGGGGTTGAGGATGTAGAATCAGTTGGCCCAATTCAAGAGTGTCGAAGAAATTTCACTTAAAAAAATTGTGTAAAGAAGAGTATGCAATAATAGTAGCTTTTCGATACTTTAGAAGTATTATTCGCAGGAATTTTATTGAAATCATAGGTAAAATGATAGGGATTTGATGACATCGTGACGTCTCAATAGAATGTTGAGACAGCAAGAGACTTCCTGCTGTATCCGTATAATCTCGTTAATCTTTAAATAACTTTATATTATGAAGAAAATTGAAAATAAAAATGTATTTAGTGCAATTTCTATTTTATTCATGCTCTCAGTCCAAATGCCTTTCAGCCACGTATTGCCCTTGTCCGTAATTTTCAGAATTATTTAATGCTTAATAAAATTAACAGGGAACGGAATTTTTCATATATATATATATGTGTGTGTGTGTTTGTGTGTGTGTGTGTGTTTGTGTGTGCTCTATTAAAATAAATTCATGTAATATCTGCAGAAAAATTCATTCCCATCGCAAAATGTGGATTGTAAATTTTTGCATTAAATTTCTATACTCATTTCAAAAACTTTGCGATAGGAATCTTTAGAAATAACATTTAACTCTAAAGAGCAAAAAATTAATTTGCATACTCGTGGTCCTAGGATCTTTTAAATGAAATAGTCAAATCTTGTTGTAAATATTGTGTTTTATATAATTCACCTTCTCTGAAAAATGCAATGTTTCTTAAAAATTAAGTAACATGTAAATTCTTCTAGTTTTACATTACAAGTTATTTATTGCTGGAGATAAATATCTAGAAAGCGAAAAAATACTTTTTAAAATTAATGGATGCGAAACATGTTAATACTGTTTTAGAAATTAGAAATTTTTAAGCTTAATTTACCTAGTTAAGACATTCTGACTGTTCGGACAACTCTTTAGGGTAAGTTTTGTATTTGAGAGATGTTAAGACTTTAAATCTACAATAAGCCCGATAAATAGTAAAATAAATGAGAGGGTTTAATACAGTATATATTTGTAGAAGCAGGATTCAGTTTATGAAGTGATGAATTCATTTCATAATTTTAAAACTTCTACATGTAGAAATCCTTGTACCTTTTTCCATTCTTAATTTGAAGCATTCCAATACCATCAGCTCCTGTGATGTAATTTAAAAATGTTATAAACTTTTTGTAATATGGGTTTTTATAGGATTATTCTGGAACTATTTAGAAAGTTATCACAATTGCTTTCATCAGAAAATAATTTATGGAAGGACTTTTGTGATGTGAAAATTGTAACAATATAAAGGTAACCGCAGTACCCTAGTGATCATAGTTTCGGACCCGTGGTCGGCGTTTTTCAGTGAGTCACGGGTTTGAGCAATGGCCACTGAAGACCCGCCGTGTTGCCGGGGCTGATGCAAGTTAAATCTGTCCTCGCGTTTACGTGATGTGGAAGTTAAGAAAGAGGATGCCAGCTCAGGTGTTGTTTTCGTCACTTTACAGAGGTTCAAAATTACGAGGTCCATCGCAGGTAGCTGTCATGTTGCTTCTAGTGCGACGTTAATGAAACCAAACCCAACAGTCAACATTTTAAATAGTACGAAATATTTCAAAAGTGTTATTCTTTGTCGATGAAAATGAAATTCTTTGAACACGCACAAGAGTTGAACGAATGAATATACAGTGTATACTAAAATATATTTCAATGGGATTTTTAGCCCTTATTACTATATCAATTATGCTTAAAGAAAAAAAATTAAACACGAAATAGTTGAAATAGAATGCCTTTTGCTGTAACGCATTTTGTTTGAGAAGTAATGATATTTATTATGAGAGTATGCAATATTTTAGATATACATTTATGGCCTTTTATAATCTATTTGGCATTCTTTGCCACAAAACTTAATGGTCCTTTAAACTCCCTAAGTATATTTTAGTAGGTATTTGTATTAATTGTTTTTGTCAAAAATTTATTACAACTAATATTTTCTAATTTCTTAAAACTGTTATCCTATGTCTGTTTCTCAATTTAATTAATTTTTTTTAATTTGTGTGAAAATAATTACTTCCATAACTATTATAAAATTAGGAATCAATATGAAATTAAACAGGTGTTTTTGAAAATAATTAAATATCCAGAATGACGAAGTCCTGATATGTAATTCTAAGGATGTTTTAGTCCGAAACAAAACTGTAATTAGTTTGACACATGGAATGAATAATTTCGATCAAACTATCAATTCATGTATATAAGTATTTGATGATATTAAACGTGGATATGTCTTTGATTGTAATTGATAAAAGAAGAAATTAAATGAAATTTCATAGTTGTTTCTATTAATTCATGCTAATTTAATATCATTTATTTTCGCATAATAAAATATTCTTATACATTTACAGCTAGATATTTATGTTACTTGTTAAAAATCAGAATAACGTTGTTTCTAACATATAACAAAGTGACTACGATAGGTAATAATACAATCTTAGAAAATGTGAAAAGTTTTCAAATCTTATTAAGGAACACCACGCATTGATGCTTTTTTTATTGGCTCATATAAGACAAACTAGGCGTAAAATAAAATCCTTAAAGTGTTGTATATGCAGAGAAGCTGAGAATTTCAAGTTTGCACTGTTTCAAAAGAATTCAGTTCTAATTAACAAATCCTAATTTTTATTCTAAATTCTATTTTCAGTCGAATGATATACACGAAATCGATCTAGATTGATTAAATAAATATTTAAAAAAGATGAGATCTAAATTCATTGTTTAAAATGCAAGAAAATATGCTAATATACTTCGTTTGCTATATTTATAGGATCCATTTAGGAGAATTAAAATAATTGAATGATGTACAAATCTAAATTGAGTTTTACACAATTTAGTATAGCACTGGCATCACATTGCACAATTTCAAAGGCTTAAAAACATTAAGAATTCCGAGTGCCAGTATTTTTAATTTTTAGTTTCTCCCTCAGAATTAGGCTATGACGTATATTTGAAAGCAATAAAATATAATTTAGTTAAAATTGTCCTTTTTTTCTCTGTTTCAGACTGTTTTTTCTTTTTTTTCCCATTCCACTGAACATAGCAACCTAGATTTAAGTTTGAGAGTAAATATTTTTAGCACTGATAATCCATTATGAATTCAAACTAGCTGACAAAATGGAACTTTAGATATTAACATAAGATTTAAATATTTATTATCTTTTTTTAAAATCCATCAAATTAAGTGTTAATGAAATTGGAATAAACATATTTCTGTAATAAATTTCGTGTGAAAGTTTTTATTTTTTCGATACATTGTTTTCTTGAGTTAAGTTAGCATATTCTCAAATTTTCACTTGTAACAATATTATTTGCACGTTTTGTACACCTGTAACATTATTTGTAAATAGGTATTGGTTCCTATGGTTTTAACCATCATATTCTTCGATATTTTTCGCCATTCATTTAAGCTTCGGGGGAAACTTTCTTATCTACAAATTTTCATCTTTATTGAAATATCTCTATTTCAGTTGTTCATTTTTCGCTTCATACCAACGCGTATCTCTTGATGTTATCAATTGTTAGGCAATTCTCAGTGAAGGAATTTTCTCCATTTTTGAAGTTGAAAATGGCCCCTGAAAATGAAAAATTATATAATTAAGTAAGATGCATAGATGTATTTCATTTATATATATATATATATATATCTTTAGCATTAAAAACTTTTCTAAAGTTTTTGCATTCCTAAAACATTTAGAGTATACTTAAGCACTATCACATAAACCTAAACATCAAATTTCATTATGTATGAAAAAAATTCGACTTAATTCTTTATGAAGTACTCAGATTTTATTAGAAAAACGGATCACTTCAATAGGTTTAGTTTTTTTTTTACAACTTATTGAATAAAAACTCTTACAAGATTTTTCAAATTCAGTTTATATAAAATAATAATACTGAATAAAATCATATCAATCCAGTTATTAAAAGTTGGGGCTTTTTTCCAACATTTTACAGATTTTTTTTTCCGTATGAAGAGATTCCCAATGATTTTAGGTTTAGTAACATTACTTATACATAGGTGCTGTAAGCGTTTTAAAAGGTTATTGTTCAGGAAATTAAAAATAGTATCTTTTTCACACGGGGAATCGTATAAATCATATGTGCTTCTTTAATCAATGCTAGTATTATATCCGTTGTTTCAATTGCAGTAAAATATTTTTTGTAGTCATCCTATCCGTTTTCATTGCAATATTAAAAATACATCTTCTTCCAAGACGTTCAGGAATATTTTTACGAATCCAATGAAAATAACACATCAATCAATAACTCCCGAGACTAACCCAGAGATGGCGCTCGTAGTAAACCAGTAACCAGGTCTTTCTAGAGTACTAACCTTTGCTTGAAACGTGTCAAAATTTTAAATCGATCGGACCAGAAACAGCTGAGTTATCGAGGTTGGAGTAAAGTCGTTTTGTAGTTTGTTTAAAAAATGGAAAAAACCGAGTTTCGTGTTCTGATAAAACATTGTTTTTTAATGGGTAAAAACACCGTGCAAGCGAAACAATGGATTAAAAAATGTTACCCGAACTCTTGTCCATCAAAAGCAACGATTTGTCGGTGGTTTGCCGAGTTTAAACGTGGTCTTACCGACACAAATGACGCGGAACGCTCGGGTAGACCTGTGGAAGCCGTTACACCGGAAAATGTGAGTGAAGTGACAAAAATTATAATGAAAGATCGTAAAGTGAAGCTCCGTGAGATTGCTGAGATGACACAGATATCATATGGAAGTGTATTTACTGAAAAAGGTTTTTTGAAGTGAAGTGAAAAAGGTTTTTTCCAAGTGGGTGCCGCGATTGCTTTCGATGGAACAAAAACAGCAACGAGTCGATGATTCAGAAAGCTGTTTATCGCTATTTACTCGCAACAAAAAAGATTTCTTGCGGAAAAAAAAAAAAAAAAAAGAAAAAAGAAAATTTTTTGGGGGGGGAAAATAAATAAATAAATAAAAGGTTTGGAAAAGCTTTGGAACGATTGTATCACCCTAAAAGGTGATTAACAAAAGGTGTTATGTTGATGAATAAAAAAAAAATTTGCAAAAAAAATGTTGTTTCCAATGTTAGACTCGGGAGTTATTGATCGATGTGTCGATCGATAATCACATTAGTGCTATAGGTTTCAAACAACAAGATTAATCTCACTGAGAATATACTTGAGGAAAGAAAGACAGATTACACCTAGCCATTGCCACCAAGACTCACCTAGCCATTGCCATTTGTCTGCATTATTTTATGACATTTGTATTTGTATTTGTGGCATAGCTAGCCTGAAAAGGAACGAAAATAGTTTATGTCAGTAATAGTGATTGATAGTAGAAGTTGCTAAATTGGAACTAATCAAAATTTCAAATTTTATTTTTACTGAAAAATAATATTGAAGAAAATAATAAAAAGCGTGTTATTAGAATTTTTTTTTCTTCTTTCTCACTAAAATAGTTTCTTTAAAGAGATTTCCATGTGCTTAAGGCTTAGAACATTACTTACACATGGTGAAGTAAAAGTTTTAAACGGTTATTGTTCAGGGGGGGAAACGGTAGATGTCTTTTTTCACACATTTATCAACTAAAGAATTTGCACTTCTATAATCAAAGTTAACGTTGTTATCGTTGATACGATTACAGTAAATTATTGATCATAATCTTTCTAGGAGTTTTCACTGTGATATTTAAGATGTTTCGTCTTCGAAGTATAGTTCAGGAATGCTTTTACGTATTCAATGAAAATATTAATCACACATTACTTCTAAGAGTTTCAAACGATGTGATTTAACAGAAAGAGTATATACTTGAAAAAATAAAGACGCCAATTTACTAACCTAGCCATCCATATTTCTCTGGACTCTTTCATTTCCCATTACTTTTGTCTTTCATAGCTAGCCAAAAAGTAAACTAAAATAACTGTCAGTAACAGAGAATAATAGAAGTTCCTAAATTTAAACTAATCAGATTGTTAACGATTATTAATAAATCATGGGATATATTTTGTTTAAGCGAATCATTTTGTAACTCACATTAATACCGGAATTTATGCTTAGTGAAATTGTAATTATATACACTGACGTGAGTTCCAAAAGGATAGCTGCTGCACCATAGAGAGGAAGAGATACAACAATTCAACATGAAAAGAGGAACCCGATTTCGAGACATATATTCAATAAACTTAATATTTAAGCAATGGTGTGTTAGTTTGTAAAATTCTTTGTTCTAGTGCCATTTCCATGAAATTTCAGAGGATAAATAAATTTTATTACTCGAACTTTCGATTTAATATTATTCAAGCATAATATTAAATCGAAAGACCGAATTTTTCTTATTTCTATATGTTGCTCAACTAATTTTAGGAAATTCCATAATATTGAAGGATTACTTGTTTTCCAATGAGTCATTTCATTTGTTGTATAATGAAGAAAGTAAATCAGAATAAATAAGGAAAAATACAAACGAAATAAATAACTATTGGTTATCAGCCCTAAGGTAAACAAGAGGCTTAGTTGGATTTGTTCTCAAAATCAACAAGCCTTATTACATCACCAAAGTTCAAGCTCAGCCACTCGTAATTTCAACTTATAGAACTACAATTTGGAAATTACGAGGGGATGAACTTTTGTGTATAATACAATTAGAGCAAAACCAGGGATTATTACAAATATAAATTTAGCGAAATCGAAGTGACTTTATTTATTAAATAACAATTTAAATTTTTTGAAATACGTCTATAATCTATGAAGAAATATTAATGTATATGTGGTGTGTGTAAAGATTCAGAATAAAACTACTTATTACACACACAGTTTATTTGCTGAAGAAGGACAGAACATAAAAACACAAAACAAATTGATTAAACTCGAGTCATCACAGCTTTAACGTCCAGCACAATATAACGTAAAGCGCAATTTCCTGAACCGTCTTATTCAGCGTCTGGCTCCTCCTCCATCTACGTCACATCTCACTACTCCGAATCTCGAAGTGCTAGGTGGCGCTCTGGAAGCATCATGGCTGCCTTCCGGGATGGTAGATCAGCAGGTTTTAGATCCCATATATATATATTCATGCTTTTGAGAAGGAGTAAAATTAGAGGATGTATGACACATTAAAACCAGAAGCATAATTCTTTTAAAGTTTTCTTAAAATTTATTCATAAATAATTAACTAGATCTCCAAAATAGTATGTGAAGTGA
>BMAW01014758.1:277112-301943 GCA_019974015.1 Nephila pilipes
AAGAGTAAAATAATCATTTAGTTATGTACTATTTGTTACATGATAATAAGATGGAGAGTTTGTGTACTCATTTAATTAAGTATATAACTATTTCTTTCATAAATACAAAATGAAAAATTAGACTTTAGAGAAGTAAAAAACGGAATATTGGACTATTTAATTCATGAATAAATATTTAAGGTTATTTTAATAAGTTTCTTAATAAACATCAAATATAAACCCCCCATTAATAATTCAATATTAAAATAGATTTTAAATATAATGAAAAAATGGGTCGTGTCTTTTTAATTGTAATATCAACTCAGACTTGAGAAATTATATATGCATTCATAGAGTATATTATTTGGGAGGATACCTCCCATTTGCGAAAAATTCTAAAAAATGAGTGAACTGTAAATTTTGTAAAATAGTTACAAACTTTATTACTTCAATAACTATTGGCTTGTATTGTGCATGCAAATGGTACACTATGGCATCGGTTTATTCATTTCGGAAAGAGAGACAATCTCGACCATTCGTTGATCTGCTCGTCAAAGTTGTACATACTACACACAATACAATTCAAAGAAGCTACAAAAGTTACCATACGTTTACGTCACTAGTAGAGGTTTTCACTTCCTGGTACTCACATAACGACACCGAAGCGGATAGAATCTTTTGGCATTGGGCCAAGCCAATATATATTAGTGAGGAATATTAACATATTACCTGAAGTTAAGATATCAATGAGGATTTAAAAACTAAGGAATACAATGCATAAAGATATTGATATATCTGACATACTTAATATTTAGAATAATAGATATTATGTAAGAAAATTTTTTTAGATATAATTTTATTTATATATTAGCAAGTAACTATGGTTTTCCTAAAAAGTTTTTAAATAATGTAAAAATTGTATTAACAAAGATATTTAAAAAATAGTCGGAAAAGCAGTTTTAACTAATAATAATTATTTGAAAGATTTAAAAGAGCTATTATTGATCTCCAGGACATCTTTGCAATAGGTTATGTAGACAAAGTGTCTAATAATTTCGATATTAAAGGCAGAAAATTCAAAATTAATTGAACCAATAAATCTTGAGAATAATAACTCCTTTAGAACAATGGGGAATAGTCAATAAAATTTCAAACAATGTTATTGCATTTTATAGGACAATAGGTGGTAATAATAATATTAAATTAACTCGCACTCTTTAACACTAAAATTTCGTTAAAATCCTATTAAATTTAGAGCAGCTTCCAATGGATCATATATATATATATATATATATATATTACTCTTACTGGTAAAAAAATTACAAAATTTCAGCAAAATATTATAGAATAAATGAAGATTGCTATGTCATTGCTAAAAAAAGTGCTTATATAGTCGAATATATTAATAATAAACAGATTTAAGTGTGATATGTTTAGTTATGATTTTAAAGACTTTTTTTAATTCTATTGACATCAAGGATCTTATTAAAGCTCTAAAGAGATTTATAAGAAATTTTATGTTAATAAGGTTATTTTTTGTAAAAGAAAAATTTAATGACCAAGTTATGTTAGATTTAAAATTTACGAAAACTCTTTGGAAGCTAATAAGATTTAAAAAGTACTTAAAACTTTTTAAATATTGCCATTTGAGCTACTTTTTCCATAATATTAAAATCATTCTTAATTGTTCTGCAATTAAAGTTACATTTTATAACTCACTTCCTGCCTAGTAACTGTTTTATATTAGTTCCATACCATAATATGTAAAATATGTGATGCTAATTTGAGACTGAATATAAATGAAAATCAATAAATATTAAAATAACTAAGTAATAACTATCACACACAACTATGCAATACTCATTTTTATATAACATAACTTTTGATTCGTTGCTTTAATGATTTTATAAACCATTTTTATAAATTTATAATAATGCCTGAACGCATATAAAACGTAGTTTTTTCTGATTTATTCTCTCTCTCCTGACCTTTTCTATTTCCCTTTGCCATTGTTGGTTGTAAATCAATAAGTTGGATTAATTTGGGTTAAAATTTCTTTGTTGGAAGTTTAAATAAATACTTTCCATATTCTTCAAATTAATCATCAATGATATGCTTCTTTTTTCAAAAAAATTAGATTGTATTTTACCTATACCAGATATCTCAGCTATGCTCTCTCGTGATTTAGTTATTTTTACATTATCTAGGACTGTATATTTAATCACGTTGAAAACAGCTTGGATCTTTGTTCTATGTATTTTAAGATGCTGCTATTGTGAAAGATGATATTTTTTACTTGAAGAAAACAATGCGATAATAACAGTTAAACGAGTCTGTTAAATTGATAACAAAGCTCTATATCAATGAACTAACAAATTAATGTTTTGTTATAGATAAAAACAAAGAGAAAAATAAGCAAAAATGCATGTGATAGCAAACATGCCCTAATTACCACGTTAAAGATAGACCCTCTATTAAGAAAGTGGGTGGGTATGATATTACGGGAGAAATGTATATAAACATGGGGCTATATCAATTATCTTTATCTCTAACCATGATTAGTTATATGTGTATTATTACAAAATAATTTTATCAAATAACCAAAGCGATATTTAAGCGATATTCAGCGTTTTGCTCCACGGCGTGTTTCATTATTCCTACAGCAGTTTTTGTCAGTTGAATATAACATTCTGCGAAAAAATTTTAACACTCTGGTAAGTGTATTTTTCAATGAAATGCATACAAGTATTTTAAAATTAAATAACTAAATTAGAGAATTAGATAATTAGATGTAATTAGAAAAATAATTAGATAATTAGAATAATTATATGCTATATTTAAATCCTTTGAAAAATTTATAAATAAATTTTAAAGGATTGTATTGAAATTTTATAAATTTAGTCACAACTTCTCGATGAATAGTTTTAGATATTTAGTAAAAAAAATTAATTATTCGCGAAAGTAATTAATTTTTGCGTTCTGGAATATACTCAAACTTACTTAAAACTTCTCCTTTACTCGTTTTATATATATGAATATTACTCTTTACGGTATTGACTTAGAAAAACTGCTTATAACTTATACCTAAAATATATATGATTAGCGCAATTATTTTGCGATAAAAGGAAGCGAAAGTGAGTTTCAATTATCTTCTTCCTTATTTTTTTTTTTTCTTTTTCTCTTTGTTTAATTTGTAAGTTAGTTTTTTATGAGCAAAATCTAATTCAAATTTTGTAATAAATTCCAATGATTATTTAAGTATCATTTGCGATTTACAATTACTTCAAACTCGTACATTAATTGCTTAAATCTTTGCAAAATATTTACGTTCTTAGAAACAAAAAAAAAAAAAAAAAGAACAGGATAATCAGAATATGAGAATGAAACCGAAAATGTAAGCCATGATTGTGAACATTGCTTCAGTTAATTATGGAAAATAACGTATTTCGGTAAACTATCGTATCAACGAATTTGGCACCAAAGCCCTCCATGTTGCCGGGGCTGATGCTCGTTAAATCTGTCGTAGCTCAAAGTCCTCCGGTTGGAGTGATGTGGAAGTTAGGAGAGGGGAGTGCCAGCTCAGGTGTCATCATCGTCACTTGACCAAAAATCAAAATTACGAGGTCCTTCGCCAACAGCTCTCGTGTTGCTTCTAGTGCGACGTTAATAAAACTCAAATCAACTCAACGAATTTTGACATCAGGCAAAAGTTATACACAAAATCAGTTTTAAATGTAAAAAAAATATCATTCAATGATATTAAAAGAAATCAAATTTAATAAGGATTATAGATATATGTTATATAATATAATAAGTAAAATTGAATGTAAATGCTAGTTTATTCCCCTTTTAAATGTAAGAAACGATTAAAATCTACTAACCCTTTGAGGGGCACTATAAGAAATTTATCATTCTCTAGTATAAAAATGGTCTTTATCTTACCATAAGGGTCTAAAAACACACATTATGCATTCAAAAAAAATTTCAAACCACTGTATATTTGTGGGGGGGGGGGGGGGGTTGGCAATTGCCAACACTGCCCCACTAGTGCTTAAGATGTTGTTTGAAACAATACTTTTACCCTAAATATTAAAAACATAAGAAGTGATGGAAATAAATGGTAAAAGGTTCAATTATAAATAAAATATGCTAGATATTCAAAAATTACTTTTTTTTTTGTTATATTAATTTTTATTCATTTTTATCATTTTAATTTAATAATAATTAATTATTTAATTTATCACAATTAATTTTTCCATCAAAATTATCTCCTCTGATGGACCAGCTTCTTCAAGAAATGCAGGTATCTCTTTCGTTACGACTTTTTTCCGTTGCCATTTCACCTGAGTCACTTGAGAAGGCCCGGGTAAATTTATATCCTCATCTTCACTAGAAGATGTACCAGAGTCACTAGTATATTCTAATGGCTTAGGCATATAATCTTCATCACATGAATTTTCAGAATCAACTGACTCATTATCAGATGGAAGATCATAAATTAATTGAAGAGCTTCCTGAATATCAAGTTTTTTCCATGACATATTTTAAGTAAAGTTAATATCATTCAAAATAAAAAAATAAATATATCGTCTTGAGTAAAAAAATTAACTAATAAAGCATAAAAATTGAAACTTCAAACTAACGGAATCAGTAAAGCAAATCAGTAAAATAAATGGAGCTAGCACAAGGAATAAAAGCATCCCTTTCAAGAGAATAAAATCCAAGAAATGACACAAAAACAATCCCTTGTGAGTTTCCCACCCTGCATCAACCTCTACCCCACTCCCCACCTCCAATCCACCCTTTGAAATCAACCCTAACTTTCTCTTACAATGTAAATAAAATTCAGCTGCAAATACTTGAGGGGCACTGAACTCTTCAAAACACAGTGCAATATTCGCTCTTTCTCTTCGGGGTAAGAAAGAGAATCACCTACTGGGGCAGTGTTGTCAAATGACAACACTTGGAAAAAACTAATAAGATGGATTACATAAATGCACATTATTTGGTTGTAATTGCGCACCTAGAACATCATATGCACGAAGAAAAATAATACGTAAACTGCATTTAAAAAAATATGTTTTATATTTTTTTCAGAATTTTTAATTAAACGGATTAAAAAACAGTCAATTTCCTATGCTTCGTTCTCAGTTGAATACTCAATTTTTTTTGGTACTGCTGTCTCTTATGTATAAATGGAAGTTAAATGATGGATTCTGTTTAGTGTTTGCAATAAAATAACACTTGAGCCTTTAGAGAAAAAATATAGAAAATGGTGTTTGCATTTGCCAACACTGCCCCTCAAAGGGTTAAGAAGTCAGATACTGTGTCATTTATTCTAAATATATTTCTAAATGATATATTATAACAAACGACGTCTGTTTTCACGTCACAGTGTAAACTATGAAAAAAACTTCAAGAGTCATTGGTTCGAGCAACTTAAAAAGCGGTTTTCTCACTAATTTCATACAACAATTTATACAACATAAAAGTAATAATAGTAAAAATTTCAAATATCTAAAGTATGGCTTGGTAACTGAATTTGTTTCGACGAAAAATAATTTATTTAAAAATACACGAGAAATGCTTTATTTTTGAGTTAACAAAATATAGTTTAGAAAAAACGGAAATAATGCAAATACTAAAACAAACCTGAGAGTGTTTATTTTAGTTAAGAAGAAATTCAGAAATTTCTATCAGAACAAGTAACTACAATTTTACAGTTGTAAATCTAATTGAAGAATCATAGCTGAGAAATTACACACGCATATTTCAATCGAAATAGATAGGTGTTTATTATTTAAAAAATAAGTAAAATGAATTTCTGAAAAAGGTTATTCAAAATTCGAGGTAATTAAAACAGAAGAAAAATTTCTAAAAGCGTTTTCAAGATTAATTTTATTATGGATTAATTATCCTCCTAGAGAGATTTAAAACAAATGTGACATTCAGAAAACCGTTTTTTCCCCCATCCCATTCTGAAAGAAATTTGAAGAAGTGATCAGCATGAATTAAAATGAAAGTAGGCGAAAAAAACTAAATTTATTAAAGCTAATTATCAATGTGTAAATTAAAATAAGTTTAAGCGATGAGGAGCAAGCATGTATAAAAGTATCCTAAGAACTTCGCACTAAGTGAGCTTATTAATAGAATATATTTCTTTAAAAAAGTGTTTATTACAGTTATTATATTTATAAATTTGATTAAAAATTATTAAAATTATAAATAGTTCTTAATACTTTGTTTAAATACCGCCCTTAGGGGCTTATCTTCTTTAAATAGATACAGACATTATGACTCTCCAAGGCACTTTAGAGATATTTTTCTTCCCAGTGGGGTTTGCTATCTTTGATGAAAATGAGAGACTCTACCCCAAGATACCCGAGCTCTTCTTCATTTTAGACCACACACAACCTTCTTTTCAACTAATTTTTCTTTTTCCAATTTAGTAAAACATCTAGATCACATTGACACTTGTTTGGTGCGCTGTTAAACTCCACCAACATCATTAACCCTTTAATCATTATTTAAATAATTTTTATATGTTTCACTATATGAACTAAATCAGGAACACTTTCGCACTTTAAACATGAATTTAACTAATTGAAATTAACATCAAACATATGTATAGCTACGAACAAGAGTTTTAGAGAATTGGTCGTAAAGGCATTATCTAGAATGTAAGTATCGGTTCTCCCGATTCATTTATTTTCATATAAGTACTTATAAAAGAACAATTATAGAAAAAAATACGAAAAGTAACCTCAAATTACTACGATACTAAATTACTTTGATTGTAAAATGGGTTTGGGGAGCCAAATTAAAAGAAAGAAATGTTTTAGGTATCTCGAGACAAACGTGGTGGTCTTGAATTAAATATAGTTTGTTCCTATTTACAGTCGCTCTTGGCCCTCAAGGGCTTGCTTTCCTTCTGTAGGTACGGAAAACCTGATTTCGAAGCATTCTAATGATCTTAGTTCTTCCCATGGAATTTACTATTTTTGGAAAACACAGATGACGTTCCCCAGTGATTCTTAGCGATCCTTCTCTATTTTCGGCACTCCAACTTAATTATTTTATCCTTTTTCCAATTTTTTAAACGTCTAGATCACAGTAGTATCTTGTTTGGCCCAGCATAGCCATATCTGGTTCTTGCTCCATTAAACTCATCCATCACTTCTGCACTTGCAGTCATTTCCTGAATATCTGATTACATATAAATTGAAGTAAAGTATCAATCAGAAGTTAAAAATGCATTATTTTTTCGCTAATTTTACTTTAACCCAACAAGATCTTAAAGAGAAATGTGTCATTGCTGTGATATATTTTTTAAACATAAGGCTCATTATTCATGAAAGCAGTCATACTTTTTATAGATTACTTGATTCCGGAAGCTTTAAATTAGTGGTTAAAAAGAGTAGGTGCGATGTTTTTTAACCTCACTTGAACTAAAAGTTACAGATAAATGCGTAATTTTGGGTAGCAAATATGCAGGTGTTTTTCCAAAACAAACGTTTTTTATCACAAAATATTTCGTGAGATAAGTACCCTGTTTTTATGACCGAATCAGCGCAGATAACTTCGAATCAAAAATTTGCATGACGAACGCCTGTTTTTCTAGTATTCTTGCTAAATTATTTCACTTTAACATATTTATTTTCAGTTGAAATATTTGCTTTGAATTTCTTCATTTTCACACAATTCATCACTTCTATTCAAAACTTCGTTCTTTGTAGGCTTTAAGTTGTTCAATAAAAAAAAAATGCGTACAAACTAAACGATTCCAAAATAAAAGATATTTCATTATCAACTTCGAGTTAATATGAAACTAAATATTGAATAGAGATTACACGCTTTCTAATATTCTTATAATATTGTTTCTGAAAATGAGTGTAAATGCATTTAAAATGAAATAAAACTTAATATTTTACTAAAGGCTTAAAAAGAGATTAAGCAAAAAAGTATACCAATAAAACGAGTAACGGTTCTCATTGCGCTACATTCATTATTAAATGTTTTATGCACTGTTGCTACTTTTAGCATTCATGACAAATTTTATTTTAATGTCATAACTTTGCAGAAGACAGCATATTTCATAACAGCTTTTTTCGGAAACTTCTAATGACGCCCCTTTTTACAAGAACTGAGTGAGTGAGTGAAAGGAATTTTACAGGAGCAAGAGCCAGATACAGCTAGACGACGCCAAACAAATATATCTGTGGTCTAGACGTGTAAAAGGATAAAAAAGGGAAGGGGTAAAGACAAAAATCGGTTGACAAGAAGGAGGGTCGAACATAGAGAAGGATCGCTAGGGTATCCCGAAGGTGCATCACCCGTGTTTACCAAGGACAGTAAGCCCCCAAAGGAAAGAAAAAGATCTCCAGGGTGCATTGGGGTCATGATCCCCGTACTTACCAAAAGAAGTCAATTCCCTGAGGCTCCCTATTATTATTCCCAGGGGCAGGGTGCCCGGCTATACCCCCAGACACTGGGTACCCATTTTAGTCGCTTCTTACGACATGCATGAGCTACAGTGGGACTATTCTGTCATACCCGGTCACCACAAGGGTCTTTTACGAGAACTACTTCACACAAACCCGCACGTAAACTTTATTTTCAATAAATCATTGCATTGCAAAAAATTTGCATTGGCAAGAGTGATCTTCCGAGAGTAGTACATTTTCGGATTTATTAAATACTACAGTGTTATATCTTCCCGTACGGTTTTCAAATATTATATTAAAAAATAAGCACAAAGTCTTACAGATTTAATGTATACATAATAAAAATATTAAACAAATTTGATCTAATAATTATCATAGCAAAGGTCTTTAATAAAATGATTTGGCTAGTGTAGTATTTCCTTTGATGTATTAACTCATTTGCTAGTGAATTGGGAAACACATCAAGCAGTGGTCACTTCTAAGTAATGCATTCGTTTTTGCATGCCATTTTCCGAACCGTATGTTGCTATTCGATTGTGCTGGCACGCTTTACTAAGGCGTTTTTTCAAGCTTACCAAACTCTATCTTAGCCATCTAGGTCACCTGATCTGTCTTCTAAAGATCTGAACTGGAACCAGATGTGAGAATACAAGCGAATATTATTGTTGTTGGAATGGAATGTTGTTAACTTACTTGGATACTTAGAAAAATTTTACAAAGAAAAAAAAAAAAATCACTGAACTAAATTTATGAAAATAATCATCCTTTACTAACCCGGGTGATTGCTGGTATCACGGACAGAGAAGGAACAACGATTATAAACATCCATTTATTGTACCTTTAAATGACTTGCTAATTCTTCTAACCACGTAATCAAAATATTCCTAAAAGTTTAAGCATGCCTTTTGTAAATAATATATTCTAAGTATTTGTGTAAGGCTTAAAATTAAAAAAATAATAATATAGCAAAAACAAATACATGGCACATAAATTTAAAGAGTGTACTATCAATCATACACCATGATACAAAATATTTTTATTTCACCCCGATTGTGATAAGGCCATATTATCCATTAATAATTATTGTTTTTCTTCCATTCTTACTGACATTCTTAAGTTATAAGAATTCTATCTAATCTTTGAAAGAAAGCGTACAGTAGCATTTATTTCCAGTGCTTTCCTAAAATCGAAGTGCAGCCATCACATTCAATAAACAAGTTTCTTACAACCTGATAAAGATTATAGGTATAACTCTACGTGACCCTAATTTGAAAGGTTGGGTGACACATTTAAGTTTACCATAAGCTTTAAAGTCAAATTCAAAGCTTGACTTTATACAAGTCTCAACTCTTGGAAGTACAATCATCCCCCCGCAACAGATGCTACACTCTTGTAGGTATCATTTCTTTACCTGACGCTCAAGGTGATAAGTTACCCCAATAGCATGTAACGGTCCTTCATTCTTCGCTTAAATTGATACCCCAAATAATTTAAATGATATTAACGCAACATTAAGTTCACAATTTAGTTGGCGTGGTGTGGAAGTTAGAAGAGGGGGAGCCAGCTCAGGTGTCATTCTCGTCACCTGATCGGAGCTCAATATTACGAGGTCCTTCGCCTATAGCCTTCTTGTCACTTCTACTGCGACGTTAATAAAACCATATCAAGTGCACAATTTAATGAAGAGACGTCAGAAAAGAACTAAATCCCTTCATTAATAATTATTTTAATTAACATTATCTTTTCTTCATGACTTTTCAAACACGAGTGAGGATCCTCGGGATACCCTAGCGATCCTTTTCTATGTTTCATCCTCCTTGTCATCCAATTTTCATATTTTTTTCCATTTTTTCAAACTTCTAGATAAATTACATCTTATTTGACGCTGCATAGACATATCTTGCTCTCTCGCCATTAAACTTTGTCTTTATTCTCCTTATGTTTACTTTACATCAATGCGCTAGAGTTCTCTTTAAGGATTAAATATTATAGGTTCTAGCAAACCATCTCACCTGTTGCAAGTGAACTATTTCTCAAATACTGAAAATACGAATGCCTTTTACAACTTTCTGAAACTAGAGATAAAATCCAACCACCTTCAAATTCAGGAGATCAAGTACCACGATTCACTTCAATTTCTAACATACTAGTATCTGTCGACTATTCACAGTGAATTATCCAAGCTCATTTTGAATTCTACTTTGCTCGTGTATCACTATCCTCAAATCAATTCACAAAACTTCTTACCTTCCTCTAACTTGCGCACATGACGTTTCAATTGCAATTCAAATTACAAAAAGTCCCGAAAGTCAATGAAGAGAAAAACTGGAATAACCGAACGTTACAAGATGAAATAATAATTTCAGCTGTCCAACGAATAAATAAGATTATGTACCATGATTTTGAAGAGGCGTATCTAATTCCATTGCACACAAAAATTTTGAAATGGAAAGACTAAAAGAGATGTCTAAAATGTTCTCTAGAATAATTTACATTAGGTATATAAGGATCAAATAACATGTACAATAAATTTTAACCAGATATATGGGTTATTTCTTAGTAATAATTAAAACCTTACGATGCCCATTTGAGCTGGAATTTATACGTGAGGGTAGAAATTGCATCTTTTTTTAACCACCTCATTAGTAGTTGCCGCAGGACGACGTATCCCGATGCTGTATCTACATTTGTATATTTTTTAAACTTTTTTTCAGTTGTAAGTTGCATCCTATTTTTTCTCAACTATATTTAGACAGTGGTAGCCGAGTGTTAAAGCTCGTAATATCATGGCTGCCGTTGTTCAGGGAGTCACGGTTCCGGTCCTGACACAGTCTAAGCCCTTAAATCTCTCCTGTCTCAACGTCCTCATATTGGTATGGAAGGAATTCGGAGGATGAATGTCAGCTCAAATATTAAACTTATCGCTTTGATAGTGGTTCAGAAATACAAGGACTGCCTTCAATAGCTCTCGGGTATCTTTTCAGAGACATTAATTCAAATTTGTTATTAAATTCAATTCTTTTTTATTTAAAGAAGAAAAATAATTTTTAGGTATTTGTTAGAAAATATACCAAGAGATTATTTTGCTTCCTTGTGAAGTGAATATTATAATGTATTCCATATAATTTAGTTTAAGAGGTCATTGCTTTTGCGACACAATGGTATATGAACTATAATATTAATTTCAATTATTTGTCTTCATATCAGGTTATTCAACACTTATCATAATGTATTTTGACGCTGAATTGTACAATACTATGGACAGACCTTGGGAGACAATTATATATTTCTTGAATAAGACCCTTCCTAAATTGGGATGGAGTTCCGATGTCCCAGAAGTGGTGATGGATGTCGGATCTGGTCCAGGATATCTCAGCAAAAACTATATTCTTCCAGGGTTTCCAAACTTGAAGAAATTAATTGCTATGGATGTAACACCCAGCATGATTGATGAAGCAAAAATTCAACACCCGCATCCAAAAATTGAATATGTAGTGGCTAATATAGAAGATAGGTTAGTTCTTCATATATTTGAACAATAATTGTAGAATGGTTGATGTACTTATAAATAATCATTTTTTTTTGTTTGATAATCTTAAATGCATCGTAATGTCCGAAACTTATAATTTGGTTTTATAGTGCATATAACGATCCAATGTAGATAATTACAAATTTATCACACAAATATTTCTATGATATGTAGCTGTGAGACAAATAATGGAGAAAGTTTTGTCTAACAGATGATTAACGATCGACTTTTTTAAAAAGAAATTGTGGCATTCGATATTGCGGTAAGACTGCTCGCGATTTTCCAGAAAATTCATATGATATTTTTTATTTGGAAAGCTGCGTAAAAATTAATTTACTTTAGAAAAAGATAAGTGTGGTATTGTATTCACATAAAATATATTTAAAAAGATCTAATATGAGAAGGAGTGAAATGAGTCAGGGAAAACTCCATGAATAAAATTCGACAGAGAAGTAAGAGCAAACAAGTTAGAAACATTATTAAAATTTCACTCTAATAAATAATTTTATCGTGTTTTCAACAAATTAATCAAATAAATAGGAATTCACTTTATCTAATGCAAATACAAAGAGAAACAATGCACAACAGATGTCTTCAACCTGGGTTCCACAGAACCCTAGAATTCCCGGGAACTTTGACCAAGTGTTCCGTAAGTGATCACTATTTGCTGAATCAAAGCTCCAAAATTTTAGAAACATTTTAATTTTTATAAAATTTCAAATTCTTAAAGACAGTTCGCTTGTAAAAATAAATATTTTATAGATAAATAAAATCTTAAATTTCGTAAAAGTCAAGTGCTTTAAATTCATTAATCGAGACATCTTAGGTCACATATTAGTCTCCAAACTTTAACTTAGTCGATATATCTCGAATTGATAAATCGACCGACTTTCAGTTGAAACTAAAATTTAGTCAAGTTGATGTTATGCATTTTTGGATTGCCGTTGGAAAGGAATATCCTGTAATTATCAAAAGAGTTGTGAAACATCTAATGTTATTTGTTTAAATCTATGTATGCCAAAAATCTTTCTCTTTGTACGCTGTGACAAAATACAGAAATAGATTAGGTGCTGAAGAGGACATTAGGCAGCAGATTTCAACGATTATTGCAGGTGTAAAAATACTTTGCAATAAAAAACAATCACAGACAAGTCATTAAAATATTTTCTACTTACTAATTTGTTATAATTTAAAATATTATTTCTTTTGCTTATTATTCAAAGAATATATTTTAGAAAACCCAAAAACTCCATTAGCTACATTTCCATTCAATATCTTATTATGTTTGTATTGTGATAAAATAAAGATGCACTAATAATTTTGTAAATTTGAATAGGATAAAGCTTTAATATACTTTTTTTTGGTCATTGATCAAGAGGTTCCTTCAAGAAAACGGTATGCTGAAAGAGTTTCCCAAAGTGTCAAAGAATGAATACCCATGATATACAGCATTCTAATAGTCTTATCGATGTAACATTGAAATACATTTGAATTGTAGTCATAATCAGTCTTAAAATCGTTTCTTTATATAATTGCACACTGATAATTTATTCAGAGAATTTTCATTCTAAGCATTTCTTTGCGTTCAGTGTTAGAATTATTAAAATGATAAAAGCTAAAGAAATAGCTAAAACATATGGCCGATTTTTCTTCTTCGAGATGAATGAAAAGTACTTCAAAAAACCCTATTGCAATGCATTTCAAATTACAAAAAGGTCTCCAAAGGTTAGAGAAGAGCAAAACACAAATATCCTAACGTTACAAACATTTTCGGATACATTTTTCTGAGTAATTATGTATCTTACATACAACGAGAAGGAAGGACTCATTGCAACCAATATGTTGAGTTTTAGGCAAACATTTTGAATAAACTGCCATTTTAACTAAACCAACTACAGTAACTTTGCATAAACATAATTGATCAAATTTGTTTTTAAAATTTTGTGCAATATTTTCTACCTATATTTCTATATTTCAGCTTCATAGATATAATAATATCAATAAGCTGCTGCATACGTATAACATAAATATAAGTATTCATAATATTTAATTTGATTTTAAATAACCATTAGATCTACGATTAACCAATGGATGGGCCAAATCACAAAGCTGATTTCCATTCACTGTTTCAATTGGTTAAAAGATCAGAAATCAGGCTTCCAAGCTTCTTACGATCTCTTAAGACCAGGAGGCGAAGCAGCCTTTCTTTTTGCACTTCAATCTCCTTATTATGACGGAACTATTGAGACTGGAAATCACTCAAAATATAACTCATATTTAAAGGTAAATATATTGCATTTTATTAACTCAAATTTTTAATAAATTTTATAACTCAGCATTTTTAATGAGGGTCATGATGAAATTAAATTAAAACTTAGTTATTTTTCTTTCTATTACAACTCCATTTATGGCTAATATAAAACTATAGAATTTCACAGAGAATGTTGCTATAACCAGTTTAATTTTTGATGAAATAGTGGTGCTTATTAATTGAGGTTCTTGAAAATGATAACGATTTGTCTCAATTAATTAAGTATTAATAACATAACCCTCATTCTATAATAATGAAGAGAACAACTAACTTGTGTCTTTTCTTTAAAATGGAAATGGTGGTCATCTACTGCTTAGTTCAATTAGTAATTTATTTTGTTTTGTTTAGTTATTTTTATACTGAATATAGTTATTTTTATCTGATTAAAGAAGTTAAATATGCCATCTATAGCAAAATTTCCCAACATTTTCAGTTTTCCTATATTTTGGTAGGAAAACTGAGATTCAATGTTCCTCCAAAAATAAAATTTATTGTTAATTACTTGGATGGTTTTAAATAAGTAATGCTTTTTAAATAGGCAGCTGTAGCTCTAATGTTGCAATTTCACGCAGGTGCATTCGTTATATGCTTTATGCAAATGATAATTCCAACGATTGTGAAATGTACGCTGTGATTCATTTCCCGCTTCCAAAAGACGTTAAAACTGCAGAATTTTATCAAAGATTAATTAACATGGAGAAATTATGACCAAAAAAATGGTTCGAAAATGAGTGAGAGCATTTAAAGATGGTCGCACTAATATTTTTGATGAGAAACGTAGTGGGTGAGTGGGTGACCATTTGTCATTACTGACGACTTAATGCAGTAAGTTTCAAAAAGTTTGAGAAAATAGACGATTTTTTTTTATTTCGCCTTTATCTAATGAGTTTCCTCAAGTTTCCAAGGAATGTTCTTCATGAAATAATAGCAGAAATCTTAATTTATCAGAAGTTATGCTAATGATAGGTACTGAAAATGCTGACCGAGATACACAGAATCAAGCAGGTAGGTAGTGCTTTGAATTCCTTTTAGGGGCACAAAGAACAATGTGATCAGTATTTAAGCCCAATAATTACTGGTGACGAAACATAGGTGGCACATAGAACACAGGAAACAAAACATCGATGCGTAGAATATCATCAACAATTTTAACACGCAAAATCATGTGTGCTATGTTTAGATATTGGCAGATGTTACTGCTGGAATACTTGTTTCCTCGGCGTGACACAATATATACCGAGGCAAATTGTAACCCCTTAATTTAACTGTGTCGTGCAATTCAAAACTAAAGGTCTGACATAAACAGTAAAGGGGTTATCTTTCTGCGTGATAATGCACGTCCACAAGTAGCTTTTGGAAACAGAAATCACATCGCATCATATAACTGGGAATAACATGATTCCCATAATATAACCCGGATCTGGAACGCAGTAACTACCACTAGTTCCTTCATTTAAAAAAGCATTTAGACGGTCAGTACCATGATGATGATAATGATGTTAAAATGGTCGTGCAGCGGGGGTTAGAGCATCAAGCGGCTAATTTCTATGAGATGGAATACAGAAGCTGGCAGTAAGACGTGATTCATTTCTTATTAGTGAATGTAGTTACTTTGAATCGTAGATTAAATAACAAGCTTTCATACAAAAATGAAATAATAGGGAAAAAATGCAATTTTTTTAAATATCAAAACAGCACTTACTTAAAAACATGCTAATATATACAGATATTTGTTTTTATTTTTCTTCTTCGTAAGCTTTCTCCATGGATCCTCTGAAACTCCTCCACACATCTTCTAGATAATAATATCTCCCACAGTTCGACAGCCACTATTTTTTTTAATTCGTATTTCTTATATCTATTAAATATCCACTAATATTTTTCTTTTTTACATTTTCTGGTTAAAACGCTCTTCTATCATCAGGCTTGAATCTAAGAAAAAAATTTAAATCCTTTATTAATTTTTAATTATACTATTTTAAAAATAATATCTATCATATTCATTAGAATACTGCAAAAGGAATGATCAAAATGTTTAAATTTCTGTACTTTTACTTTTTCCATTTGATCTAAATGTATATCTTTTTTTTATGTTTGCTTTAGTAACTTCGTTTATGGGTTTTTAGATTAAAAATGTACAACAATTTTTATAATATTCACTCAATCAAATGCACTTTTTTATACTTTATACTCAAATATACAGGATAGATTAGATTTAAAATAATGAATGATAGAATTGACATTTCGTTCAATAATTTAATTTTGTTGAAAGATGAAAGCTTACAACTATGTATTTATAGTTATTTTATGAGATGGATTTTGCAGGATGCTGATTTTTGCTTACCTGAGTCCTATCATGATAATTATAATTCATCCTACTACAAGAAAATGCTTGAAGACATTGGATTTAAAGTAATTCATTGCATGGATGAGATAAAAGAAGATATACTACCTTCTGATCAAGAATTTAAAAGTAACCTCAATTATATATTATTGAAATACATTAAGACTAAATTATGTGTTTCGTTTAGTAATATACGAGTGAACAAAGGAAATATATAGACAATACTCGTGTTCAGAAAATTTGAAAAATTACTGCCTTATATTATTTGTAATTTTTAAAAAAAATATCACATTTATTTTACATTGGTATTAATTTATTTTACTTATTTTAGATAATGTGTATACCTGCGCTAGTAATTTCATTATTTATATTTGTGACAAAATATCGATTTTTTAACACATATTACCTCTTTGTGCATCACAAAGTATAAAATGATGCCTATAAAAGTAAGCTGAGCTCCTTATTAGTGTTATATGCAAAAACAAGCGAGTAAAAATAAGTTCATAAATTTAATAATACATGCAAAATATGAATTTTTAAAGGTAAAATGTTAGAAAAAAGAAATAAAAAAAAATAAACAAATGTAAAGTTTTATTAAAGTAACTCAATACTAAAAATTTAAAAGTATTAGAAAACAAATTACTGGGATTGGCTTTCATCTTAATATGCGCTAACGTTTCTTTTATTCTGTTAAGATTTTGAAAACGTAGAATTATTATAAGTGAATATTAATTAACGTAAAAGTATAGTACTTCCAACCATTGAAACAATTACTACCATAAAAAGGAAATGCCTTCTTCAAATTCCTAATACAATTTTTATTTTCGCTAGTAAACATTCTAAACAGAAACGTTGCCAATATCAACAAACATTCTCTATAAGAATCAATGTTTAAATATTAAAATAAGAGCAAACGGTAAATTATTAAAATAGACAATAATATCCTATTCGGATATTAAAATAAAAACAGACAATGACCTATTTAACTTAATATATTTTAGCTAAATAAATGTACCTAAAGGAAAACTAAATGTAATTATTGTAATGTATTACAATAATTACAATGCCAATCTTTTGTACCTAACACCATGTACACTTTATTTTATGGCCACGCATTTTTTATGCCATTTCCTCAAAACAACCACATGTTTATAAGAAAAAGCTAAGATCTTTCTAAATAATTATGAATATACTCAGAATTCTACATGGCAGCTTTTATCAGTGGTGTTAGAATAATGTCTGCTTTAGTTCATTTATTTAATTGTATTTGTAAATTTTCACTGGGATTAAACTAAAACGGGATATTCCACGAAGATCGATTTTGCTAAAAATGATTTTGCGACCAGATACTAGACGAATTAGAAATAACTGTATTTCATATATTTAAAAAATGTATTTGTTAGATATTCTGAACTAAAGTTTTAGTTAAGGTCCCTTAAAATAAATCTGTAAATTGATCTTAAATAAGTTTTAAGTATGTATAATTCTATTATTATAATATTTGCAGATATATTCTACTCTGTATGTCCTCTGGTCAAGCATCTACCAGAAAATCTTAAAGAAGAATTCAAGAACGATTTGTTTCAAAATATTTTGAAACACAATGGAAGAAGCAAAGATGGTTTGCCGATTCACAAGTGCAGAACTGTGGAAATTTTTGTCAGAAAAGAGAAATAGCTTTTTATATTTAGAACGTATATCATAAATTTAACACTTTCTTGTGCTTCTAAAACATTTACAATTACACGAAATTAATATTGAAAAAACTAAATAAAGGCAAAAATGCTATTTTCTTATTTTTTTTAAAAAAATAGTTTATTTTCTTCTTATTAATTGTGACATGCAATCGAGTGAGAAATTCATCTTAACACCAAGAACAACAATCTGATGGCATAAGTATAGATTTCAAAACTTAAACAGTTTTTTTTCACGTTAATAAAAACGCGCTAATTAATTCAGTGCTGCTACAAAAATTTCAGAATTAGTACTTGAAAAGTTTAATCATTTAATAATACGTACAGTAAAGCCAAATTTATTCTTCTAAGAAAATGGAAGAAACATGTTAGAAATATTTAGATACGTTCAAACACACACATTATTATCAATAAAGATTATTCCTATTGTAATACTTGAGAATTTCTTTCAGTGATTTTTAACTCTGTTTATATTAATTTTTCTCAAATTAAATTTTTTGTGTAAAATGCTGTTTACGCTTTGATTTCTGCCTGAAAGCTTAAAAACTCTAAATAACATATTTTCAGTTACATTGTGGAAGAATTCAAAAATGGATCATTATTATTTTCATATTATATTTTTAAAAAAATCTCCACTAAAATGTTTTTTTTTTTTTTGCAGACAAATATTGTTTGGAAAATTTCAATTGTTTTCTATTTTAGTTGCAACTTATTTCGAAGTTGTATATATGTTCCAAACTATTCATTTATTTTGACCCTTTCGCTAAAGGATGGGGAAAAAAGTGCTTCTTACCGCGGAGTATCACTCTGTGACCAGATGATTTTAGATACTAAGCCTAATTCGTGAAAAAAATTCCTCTAAAATAGCTATTCATTAAAATATTTTGGTATTTACATATCTTATTTAAAATGCGTTAACCTTAATATACACAAAAGAAAAAAGGGATGATCAAAAAAGTTAAAAAGATATAATCAAAAATTGAATGTTTTATATATAAAATTACATAAAAAATCATACTTTTAAGAAAATACAAAATATTTCTACATATGTTACATAAATTTCATGGTATAATGATGCACCATTACATGGAATATATAGATGTAAAAAATAAATCTAATTTTGCTGTATGGTATATTTATAAAAAAAAATCAATGCATAGTCCAACGTCATAAGTCTTACTAACATATTCTGACACTTCACGCAAGATTTTGACAAAATGCACATCTTTTTTTTTCATGGTGCTGCATCAAAAATGCAGCACCATGAAGGACAAGGTATATCAAAAGAACATTTAGGAGAGAGATAACATACAAGTCCAATACAAATATAAAATAATTGTAAGTACAGACTTTCGAGAGGTGAAAAAGAAGAGAAAATTAGTATTGTATTGAATGGAAGTCACTTTGGATGTGTATTATTGGGGAACGCCAGTTCATTCTACCTCCACGGGTAAATGTTGATCTTGTGTGGCAGTGGCCAGAACAGGCAGTTCAAGGCAGGAATGCAATCCGATGGACGAAGAAATCATTGTCGTCACATTTTGAGCCAAATGTTGCCATGCCTTGTCTAGTTGTTTGTGGTCGCAGGTAAGTCGTGAAGGTAAGAGAGGACAGCAGGCTTTAAACTTGATAAATATAGTTCTGGCTGGTCATAATACCAACTACGCATACTAATGGTTGTGATAGTGGAGAGCAATACCACTTCAAGCTGTAATATCCGATACAGGATGAGTATGATGATGAATAAGGCAATATTTATGCATCCTCTTCAGACTCTAAGCCGACCCACGTTTTGTTACTGGTAGATGCGTTATGTACCTGTAAAGAATAATGTTATTCCATTCGGTTGTCCATGTCCATCGTTAAATTTAACAATGCAGAGGAAGCATCTGTGCTTTTCAGATAGAGTTGTAATGGATGCCTTCAGGTTATTCCATTGTGCTGCAAAAGACGTCGAATGGTATGTGAGTACATACATTGTTGCATAATAGACCATATTTGATGTGGTATGGTTTCTAATGTGGAAGAGTAATATATCATTAAAAAAACACCCAATATACCTATCATGACGTGTAGAGGTGCTTTTGGGTAGGTGCAATCATTGCCTCCTCTATCTGTCAATTATAGATACGTCCGATAAAAATCACTGATTTCTCATAAAGATAATCTACTCTCTATCTAGTATACAATTCTTCCTTTCGTACTCAAAAACATGAGCTAATGACGATCTTATTCTTCTTCGAAGCATACTGAAGCTGCTCTTGTAAAACGACGGTACAGAAAAACAGTTTCAGTACTTCAAAACGGCATTCTCTTCTCCATTTACATAACGTTCACTCATACACAGAGCTTGATGGTGGCGTTACAGACGCCCATGATATACTTTTGTAAAGAAACTCTTATTATTAGCATATCCCATCGCGAAATACTTACGATAAACATTTGACGTGGTGTGGATGCCTCCTTTACGGTGTTAGGATTTGTGTTCGCCAGCGGAGTTCTAAGCACTTAACCACTTTTTCTAGACTTATTTCTTTTTAAAAATTATTAAATAACTCAGGCAGGATAATGTAGAGTGCTCTTTTAAAAAAGAAAGTAAATTTACAAAATATGTGTGATGTTATTATGTGATTGATAAATTTTAAAAACTATTGTGTATTTTTTAAAATCTAATAATACAAATTTCGTAATCCAGTAAATCTCTATTCTTACAAAAGTATTGAAATACATGAAGAATATATTAGATCTATCATGGATACTTTGTCCATGTTAAAGGTAAAGACATATCGTGCTAACCTCCTGCTTTGATGACAATATACACTCATCTCTAATTATTACAACTAATATCTGAAGTTTATTCCAAAGCTTCAAATGTACAACTCATTAATTAAATGTGTAATTATAAAGTAATCTTATGGCAGTTTTTTTTAAAAAAAAATATGTCTATAGGGGTTATTATCTACTTAAATTTGACATTTATTTAATTCGTTCATTACAAAATTTAGTAAACATTCAGTTGAAAAACGTTTTTGAGTATTTACTGAAGGATAATGAATCTGAAGAAAGCGCAACAACAATTATTGCTCAAAAAAGACATAACAAACATAACCTATTAACCAAGTAAGAGTAACACATGTCTAACAATATAAAAAAAGAGAAAAACATTAACATTCTAAAGTATTCGCATAATTTTTCCAGGACAAAAAGTTATGTACTGAATAAATCAGCAATCGGTTTTCTACCTGTAGCCTTTAAGAACGCATATGCTTTGAAATTATCCTCACATCGGATGTTTTCCAAAGCTTTTTCCAATAGTCGAATAATATCGACGCCTCTAGGGACATATTTCGAGAGACCAACCCCCCGCTCCGCACATAGTGCACAACGGGTGTCTCTAGGGGCTATAGGCGGTGAGATCCAGGGATATCACTGGCTAAATCATTGGGTAAAAATCACAAAGATAACCTACAGTAAGAATTTCTATCAGCTTTCTGACATTATCCATCTGAAACTTGAATCTGGAATAAATCAGCAATATATCGGGATGCAGATGGTGTTGACAACAAGAGAGGCCTTATGTCAAGTGAAATATATCTCCATGCCTTGATTAATCATCCGACGGTTAAGCGAATCAACAGTTTTCTTTCTATGATTAAGAACAGTGCTTCGATCAAACGGTCGCTGAAAGTGGCATCTGTTTTCTCCCCGAGTTGCATTTGAAAATGTCACCCTTTTTCGGCCGGTGATACAGATCGCTCGTTTGCTTTTAAAAGACAGTCCTTAAAGAATTATTTTCAGTATATTAATGTAACATTTACATCAATTGTAACTGAGCCATTTAAATAATTCAATAAATGATACATATTAGAAATATTAGCGCGTAAAATATTAATTTTACATATCTTAAAACGTTACGAAACACTTGATTATTCTATTTACTATACATATATATGATTAATAATTCCATGTCTTAAGAGTGTATCACACACAAAAAGATTTTTAAGTAAATAGAACAATCGAATATTTCGTAAAGTTTTGAAATTCAAGTATTTACTTAGATATTTTAATTTAATATTTTACAAGCTAACACACACACACACACACATACACACACATATATATATATATATATATATATATACATATATATTATGAAATTTATTTTTCATCAGGATTGTCTAGTTTTTGCTTTTAAGCCATTTCGGACACTGCCTCCCTACAAATTACTCAAGAAAAATAACTAAATCAACAACAATTCGATCTGTAACATATCCTTCGTTTCACAAAAAAAATTCACGTTACCCCAACTGCCATCGAAAAACTATCAAACTAACTAAATTTTACAGCGGGTATCATTTGAAAAACGAACATTGCCGGGTAAAATATGCAGACGAACTCAGCTCGTCAGCGAGCATTGGGGACAAGTTTCGCTTTACGAGTAAGGATCGGCTACTTCGAAATACTTCGAACGAGCTGAATTCCTCTGCGCACATTATAGAGCTCTACTCCAGTGCGAGCTGTCCTCCTTCAAAACCAGTAAAGGATTAACGTTTGTTCAGTTTTGTGTAAGGAAACAGGAAATTTTAGGTTTGAGTACAAAATATATTCAAAAGCATTATCTGTGAGCAACAGGAATCGTTTCGTTCATGACTAATATCTAAAGAATTTCTAATATTTCCAGCAAGATTTCAGATGGAAGGATCCTGCCAACCTTATTGATACCCACACGTGAGGAGTAATTCGCTCAATGAATGCTGTTCATTGCGAATGAATGATCTAAATTATCATTTAAATGTATTTGAGATCTTTGATGTTGTAGTTTTGATAGTGTAGTTGTTGGCAGATTTCTTTCCTGAGCTTACAAAATCTGATAAAAATTTCTAAAAGGTGATGAAGTTATTTTAATATATTAAAAAAAAAACATTATTTCTCATCGTTAATTTTCATGGATGATTACACGCTGAAGAAAACAGATGCCCCTGTTATGATTCACAAACTTTGGAAACCATGTAGTTCCTAGATTAATAGTACGTACAACTTATCAAACGAATTTATAGACAAGACATTTACGCTATACTCTATTGAGAAATTTAGTTCTTGATCATTTTATTAGCCCATGTCTATCTTCTTACGAAAGCCTTTTAGTTGAAGGAAGGAAGGATCAAATGGAGTATGCAAGTCATACATACTATAGCGCTCTTTAGATAAAACAAAAATCTCATATGTAGCGTATAAACGTACTTTTCAAACATAAATTATCACTATCAACCACTTCCTACCTAAAAGTTACTGCACGACATTACATTTTATGATAAATAAAAAAAAAACAAAGATTCATTTAATTGGTTGTTTAATTTTAGTGACTTTTCATATTTTTATCATTGACCTTATACATTGCACATAACGGTACTTCAAAAGAAGTTATTGATGCAATCCGTCACTCTCGTAATTGTACTGTTCATTTCATCAGCTTTATAAAACGTATTGCTCAGTAAGTATTCTTATGCATTGAGCACTTTGTATACGCATAAGTTTCATATTCATATCATTGCTTCATTATTTTACTACTCTCTTTATTTTTCGTAATGTTGCTAATAAAAATAATCACATTATTTTTGTTGCTGTACATTGCATAATCCAAGAATGTATTAGAACAATTTCAAGTTATGTGAATATATATGGTAAGCAATGAATAGATAAACAGAAAAAAAACCTCCTCCAAAGACGAAGCAGCTTTATTGATTGTTCATTAATGTCGCACATAAACAGAACACGAGATCTAATGGCGAAGGGCATTGTAATTGAATTTTTTTAAACTTGATCAAGTGATGAGGACGACCTCTGAGCTATCACCTCCCTCTACAAACTTCCAAACCACACTATCAGGATGATTTGAAGCCTCCACAGATTCAACTTGCATCAGCCCCGCTACACGGTGGAACTTTAGTGGGATCTGGAATCGAGTCCACGACTACACGAAAGCGAAGTCGGTCGCGAGTTCACGACCTTGACCACTAATTTATCGCGCCCACTCAAAAGACCAGAATTTATTTAAATCTTTTAATTCTCCTCAATTAAAGTTTAACTATAGAAGGGTTCTTCAGTTACTTCATTTTAAATTATATATATATATGAACAATAAAAAAATAGTACATTTTCACAAACATAAAATACTCTAAGGTTATCCAAAACAAAAGCAGAACAACTACGAGAAAAAAACTAAACAATTAATCAAATCACCAAAAACTCTAGCTGTTATTCATGTGAAGCAGACAAAATTTACAAAAATAATCAAGCGATCTAAAATTTAAAACTCTAAAATTCAAAACAAAATATATACAAACGAACAATTAAAACCAAAGCAAAGTGATAAAAAGCAAAATTTAGAAAAAATTGAAACAATGTAATTAATAAATTGTAATGGAATAAATGTGTGTCCATACTGGTACACACACGAACTCCCACACACAAATATATATATATATATATATATATATATATATATATATATATATATATATACACTCTAT
>BMAW01014758.1:302043-334496 GCA_019974015.1 Nephila pilipes
TATAAAAAAACGATGCACCAAGAAGGAGTTGCTCGATTGTAATGAAATTTCGCAAGCATACACATTTGGACTGAACATGCAAATGATTAAAATTTGATGTCCATTGAATGAATAGCGGGAGTTACAGTGCATTGGAATTGCGCACTCAGCAGGTGTAAATAAGAAGCGATTCTCAATCTAATGGTCAAATTTTCTATTACATTGCGATTTAGAATACATTTTAACGACTGAAAAAATGTATCACCGCGGGATACGAGCTCATTATGAGCAGCTTTCAGAGTTTGAAAAAAGTCGTATCATTAAATTTAAAGAGGCAGGTTGGGCAGATCGGAATATGGATTGTAATGTGGGTCGAAGCAATGAGGCGATTAGAAGATGCTGGCAAGAATAGGTGGACAATGGCAGATTTCAGCGTCATGTTGGAAACGATTGACCTAGGGCCACAGCAGATAGGGAGAATAGAGTGATTGTCAGGTCAGCTGTCACAGTGCCTCATCCATCGTTATCAACCATCAGACGTGCAACTCGCACACGAATGTCTGCTATTCACAGACGGCTGATAGATCTACTCTCATACGGACCGCTACGTCCCCTGCCACTCACGCCTCCACACTATCGAGCTAGAATACAGTGGTGCTTGGTTCGATCAGGTTGGAATGAGGGTGACTGAAAACGTTTAGTGTTTAGCTACGAATCAAGCTTCCAACTGTGTCCTGACCAATCACCGAAGACGTATCTGGAGAAACCTAGGGCAGCGTGCTGATCTTGCTTTCTCTATTGTATGACACACAGGCCCTAAACTAGGAGTTATGGTCTGGAGTGCCTTTTCCCTTTATAGCCGGATCCCTTTAGTCGTCATTAGATTCCCACTTACATCACAGTGGTTCATGGACGATATTCTGAGACCTGTTTTGTTACCGTTCCTTTTGCAGTATCCTGGCCTTACTTTTCAGCAAGATATGCCAGACCATATACGGCTCGTATTGCTATGAACTGACTTACAGCTTGTCAAACACTTATTTCTCCAGCCAGATCTCTCTCCCATCGAGCATGTCTGGGATATGATGGGAAGGCGACTGTATCTACCAGGGAATGTTGATGACCTAGTCCGAAAATTGGAGCAAATTTGGCAATAAATGTCGCAGGAGACCCCAGGGCGCTTAATCACTCTATGCCACGTCATGTGGCAGCTTACATCCAGGCTAGAGGTGGATCAACACCTTACTGAGCCCGTTACTTTGTAACTATGTAACTCTGAAATAAATTATTCAATTTTTCTAAAATTTTAATCAGTTTCTATTCTGTACATAATTGTCCTTTTTGCCAATTTTTGTCTCCATCAGACAACTCCTTCTTTTTGCGTCTTTTTTTTGTTATAGAGTATATATATATATATAATTTAATAAAAATGAATTAGTTATTACCTAAAAGTTGTTATTAAAATAGTGCAGTCAAATTTATATCAAGGAACAAAAAATAAAGATAATTTTATAATAAAAATGTATAAAAAGCAAAAAAGAAAAGAAAAAACAGTGACTTTTTCCGAAAATTTTGAATTTTTGATAAGACACTTATTTCTTTCAGAAAAACATTACAGTCGTAAGTATAATACTCCCTCTCTATAATCCGATCCAATATCTTCTAGGTTTTCCGAAATGACTTTAATTATTACGTTTGTCATTAATGGATAGACTTTGTGATGAATTAACAGTTATTTTATTGGTTTTATTTTAAATCAATTCTGAGAATATCCTTAATGCTAATGTGGAATGTGAACTTAATATATTTTACAGTTCATATGAGTAATAATTACAAAAAAGTGTCCTTGAATTATTCTGTAATTTAAAAATAGCACAATGAGATCAATGGTACAAAAAAATCTTAAATATAATGGTTGTTTGATCAATTAATAAAACAATTTATTCTGTTCTATATTTAATAGTAATATTAAAAAAAAGTGATATATGTCAAGAATACTTTAGGTTAAATTTAATTATTCAATTGTTTGAATTACATTGAAATTCATGGAAGAATATATTTTCTATTATTATAATTTGTGTTACAAACATTAACCTAGAATATTAAGGGCTCATGCCTTTTAAGCCCTTGACTAAAGCATTCTAAGAAATTTTTTAAGAAAAATTTCTGCTATTAGGATAAATTACACAGCATAATTTGAATATACGTTCCATCTAATAATCTTATTCCATCTAATCAGATATCAAAAGACCGTTCATGAACCTTCGGAACCTATTCGAGTTAGCATAGTCAATGAAAATGAGCAAGCTAAAATAGCAGGAGATAAAATAGTCGAAAATGTGAAAGCAAACACATAAATTGATCCCATCCTGAAATATATCATAACATCTTCCCCAGATTATTTTGTAAAATTTATTCCTTTGATTGTTCAAAAATAAATGAGTCGAGGTTATTCTTGGAATAAATATGGCGAAATGACCCAAAATAGCCTTACTATAAAAGACTCGAGCATTGCCGTCTTTTTTTCATATATTTTGAGGAAAACAAAAACGCAAGTCGAGCCAATACATTTTAAAACATTTTTAAATGGAATTCGTAAAATAAATATCTCACATAGGAAGGAAGAAATAAAAAATTAATCGTACTTTTAAAATATAAAGATAATGGAGAACACCGAACTAGAGATTGCGAAATTTTCAAAAGTCGGCGAACATGGAGGAGGGCAATCCCCAAGTCAAACGATTAAGAGGGTGGAGGAATTATTAGATAGTATATACCACGATTTTCAAAGTTCTGGTTCATAACTATGGAGGAGTGAAAAGATTTGCTAAACTAACTGGGGGGTTCCCACAAAAATTGTAGAGGAATGGTTGACGTCGCAAGATACCTGCACGCTTCATATACGAACATGATTCAAACTTCAGCGTCGAAAAACTTTATCATATGGATTCGGATATTTGATTCAAAGTGATTTAATTGATATGCAAAAATTTTCTAGACAAAATAAAGGAATGAAATTTCTTTTGACTTCGATTGGTGTTTTTTCAAAAAAGGCATATATACAAACCTTAAGAAATAAAAGTGTTAATGAGGTCTTTGAAGCTTTTAAGAAATTATTAAAATAGACTGGATTGATAACACATTTGTAAACAGATCTGGGTAAAGAATTTTTTTAAAATAAGTACTTCAGGGTTTTTTTTTTTTTATATAAAAAAGGAAATAAATCACTATAACACATCGATCAATAACTCCCGAGTCTAACATTGAAAACAACATTTTTTTTGCAAAATTTTTTTATTCATCAACATAACACCTTTTGTTAATCACCTTTTAGGGTGATACAATCGTTCCAACGCTTTTCCAAATCTTTTTTTTTTTTTTGTTTGTTTTGTTTTGGTTTTTTTTTTCCAAAATTTTTTTTTTTTTTCTTTTTTTTTTTTTTTTTTTCGCAAGAAATCTTTTTTGTTGCGAGTAAATAGCAATAAACAGCTTTCTGAATCATCGACTCGTTGCGGTTTTTGTTCCATCGAAAGCAATCGCGGCACCCACTTGGAAAAAACCTTTTTCACTTCACTTCAAAAAACCTTTTTCCTGGTCCGATCGACTTAAAATTTTGACACGTTTCAAGCAAAGGTTAGTACTCTAGAAAGACCTGGTTACTGGTTTACTACGAGCGCCCTCTCTGGGTAAGTCTCGGGAGTTATTGATCGATGTGTTAGTACACACAGCGAAAAGTGTAGTGGAGAGATGCAACCGTACTCTTAAAAACAAGTTATTTCGCATATTTATCCATAGGGGATCTCATAAATACATTGATATTTTGAATAAAGTTTTAAATAGCTACAACAATAGTATTTACCGTAGTACAACTCTTTGGCTCCCAATCAAATCACTTCAAAGTTAACATCTATCATTTTTAGGAAGCTATATGGTTTTCAAAAGAAGTTTTTACAGATTTAATGTTGGACAAGTGAGAACATCGAAATCCAAGAAAAACTTTCGAAGAGGGTACTTACCGAACTGGAGCGAAGAAGTATTCACTATAATCGAACATTTCGCTTCTAATCCGCCGATCTATATTCTGAGAGACTTAGCAGGAAAGAAATTAAAAGGTCTATTCTATGAAAGCGAACTTCAAAAAATACATTAAGATTTGGATTCCTTTTGGAGAGTCGAAGAGGTGTTAAGAACAAAGGGTACAGGTACTAACAAGGACTATTTTGTCAAGTGGAAATGTTTTGATAGTCGCTTTAATTCTTGGGTCAAAGCAAAATGGATGAAAGGACTTCAGATTTCTACCTAACTATCCTGAATAACGCTAACATAGATTATTTCCCCCAAAACACCCAAGCATTCTATACTACACGTTTCTTATTTATCTGTTGGCTATTGGGAAGTAGCTCTTTCAGAAATGTGTATTCCTCGATTAGTGCAGGGTGTCGAATCAGCCGGATACTACATATTCCGAACTTGGAAAAAAATGCCCGAATCGATGTCGGAAATAATTTCTTACCTATTCTTGGGAACAAATGCCCGAGATAGTGTCAGAATAAATTCTTGAATCTCTGTTTTTTAATATTTCAAACTTCGGAACAAATGCTCGAGTCGGTGAAGAAATAACTTTCTTATTTGTCTGCTCTTAATACTCTTATTACACTAGTCGAGGTTGGAATAATTTCTTAACTGTCTGCTCTTAATATTCCAAACTTGGGAACAAATGCCCTAGTCGGTGTTGGAATAATTTTCTAACTATCTGCTTTTTATATTCCGAACTGCTCTTAATATTTCCAAACATTTGATCAAATACTCGAATTGTAACTGAATATATTTTGACATATTTCTCTTCACAGGTCTCCACTTCGGTGGACCGCAGGGTGCTCTGGCAATATCATACGTTCATTTACAATTTCCTCTAAATTGTGAAGAGCACCTTACAGGCTAAATAATTCAACATTTCAACTTTGCTCCAGTCACCACTTAAAGGACAAGTTATTATCAAGGTAAGTGAGCCAGAAACTAACAACTCGAAAAGCAAGCCAGAAACTAACATATACATCTGCGAGAAAGGTCCACAACTGAACGAGAAACCAACATGTATGTACTACTCCTGTTAGTAAAATAAAAATTTCTATCATGTTTTATATCTTCATCCAATCCATTGCCAAGCTTATCACCAAATAAGCTTTATGAATCCGTATTAGAAATCGCTTGTATTACCACATTTCAAATAATTAAATACATAAGGTGGTATAAAATACCAAATAAACCTTTTATATGAATATTAATGAGAACCCCTTCCCTTGCATTTAGGTGCAATTAAACATAATGTTAAAATAGAAGAAGAAGCTTCATAACTGCTTTTAATTTTTGTGTTTTGCCATACTTGATTTTGATAATGCCCTCCATTCACCCAGGTCTCATCCCCAAATAGTATAATGGCGCATTTTCTTTCTTCGACTCCCTAGTTGTTCTCAAATAATTTCTGCGCCATAAAATGATGTCTTATCTTTTAAGAAGCAAAGCCTGCCTTTCCCTTTTCTAAAATGAAAATCCGAATGTCTTTCAATATCCTACACAAGGTAGTCAGGCGTATGTTTCTAGAAAAGATATTGGTATCATCGTTCAGTTCTTTCAGAACTTTGTTTAACGTAGGATTCTCATTTCTACAAAAAGGAACCCCAATGAATTTTGAAATTTTGTCGAATACATGATAATGTAAAGTCATCATATTTTATCGGTCTCCTGCGCTTACTTGCGTCAACAGGTCTTTTTTTTTTTTCAGGAGAAATTAAAGAACTTGATGTCTTTTCTTTTTGTAAATGAAAAAACTGTTCTTTTAAAAACACTAGAAAGTTGAGAAACCTTTTTAACGATCTGATTGACATATTATCGAGGTCTTTCACATCGAAGTTAAGGATAATCATTCAATATGTTTCTCCTAGCTCCACTTCGGATTGATTTTCCTCCCTTACATGTTGTATACAGAGTAATCGGTGATATGCCTTCCTCACCCATGCTGTGAATGTCAAACAAACTCGAAAAAAAATAGCAAGAGAGATATGAACTGTAAGTATGAATGGTAGTAATGACGCAAAGTGAATGGGAAAGAATTGGCGTGGAAGCGTTGAAAGATTGAGGAGAAATGGAGTATAATTATAATATTGTTACGAACCTGAGATGACGCTTCCTTGCAACGTTACTTATATGAAGGTGGAAAAATATTTTGAGAGATTTCATCTGAGCCAAGTAAAGTAATGACTCCCAAAACTTGGCGACGAAGTTGACAACTATTCTGGCCTTGACGATAAACTCGGTCACTTTGGAAACCAAACGATGATTCCAGAAAATTCTGGAATTTTCTGGATATCTTAAGTGGGAGAAAAGCTATGGATTTTTCATTCGTTTTCCCTGCGACGTCTTATCTGACCGGAGTGGCTATAAATGCGGGAAATTAGATAGCGGTAATGCTGATCTATACAAATGCTGTCTTTGTGCCTGCTGCGTAGTTAATCTGCACAAGTACCGTGTTTCCTGATTGTGCTGTTATTATACTTAAGTTTTTCTACCTGTGCGTTGTTTTATGTATATATATGAATATTTATACATAAAACGTCATTTGCTATAATCCATCATATTGGACTGATTTCCCTTGTTACACCCACCTGAGAATTTTTGTAGAAATATATATTATTGAGATATTAAAAAAATAAAATTCTATAAAACAAAAACTAAATGTAGTAATGAATAGATAACGTAGTCATTAAAATAATGAATCAAATCAACGAATAAGGAAGTATATATTAAATATATAAAGCTAAATAAGGTATTAATTATAAAAAGTTTACTTATTGAAAGTTTAAATGCTTAAAACGATAAAAATGCTTAGATACTATCATTCTAATGCAATAGAATGTAAAAATATCAAACAGAATCGAAGAAAGGTAGCAATGAATTTTAAAAGATAAACATAATAAGGTTTATTATAAATAGTACCTAATACGAAGAGCAAGTTATCATAAATTTTTAATGAAAAACGATATCCAATTCGAAGAAAAACAGTATTTGAAAAGAAAACAAAATCATAATATTTTTTTTTTAATTTGGTTGATCTCCCTTTGAAAATATTTTTAAGAATTTTCAGTGGACAAGAAATTGGAATGAAAGAATGGTTTAGCAGATCCATGTATATAAATTTAGACATATGGAGAAAAATCTGTAGTCCCTAGCTAACGGTGGAGCACCAAAATAAGCGTTTGCAAAAAGTAATTTCATATGAACTTTTATCGGTGAGCGTGCAATCGAGAATTTAGAACTAAAACTTATTCAGATCGTTGATAAAGCTACCTCTTAACTAGAACATCCAAACTAGTCCTGGAAATAACCCATGAAAATTTTGTTTGGTGTCTGGGCAGTAAAGCTATGACAAGAATTAACAGAAATACAAAAAACATGTCAAATAGAACATAAACAATTCTTGAGAAGATTCAGTAAAATAATTTTTTATTTCTGGTACGAAAAAACTTTCTCCGAAAAATTATGTATTGAATTTGAAAAAGGATGTAATGGAACATTAATGTAAATGATTTTACAAAGAGTAACATTTTAGTTGAGCCGAAGCAAAAATGAAATCTTCAGTGGCCTAGTAATTCCCATAAATTTGGATTTAAAAGTTTTTTCAAGGTACTATGAATTCAGTACTTGTAGATATAGATGCATCTAAGAAGTGGAATCAACTTTAGATTGAGTACGTATCCCATAATGAATCATCGGCTGCGTTTGACAAAAGATAGACAACCCACAAGACCAAGCGCCCTAACCTAAAATTTACTTTTTGAAAGGATATTTCTTGAGATGACGTATACAAAAAATTGTAAAATTGTTATATATAACTGGAACAACACTCTTATGAACAAAACAGTCTTATGAAGAATAAATAATCGTTTCAAAATAGATTCTGAATGTATGAAGTAAGTTGAACGCCGCTCAAGTGAAGTGAAACAAGATCAAGACGTCATATGATGTAATATGCCTCAGAGTCTTACGCAGTGAAAACAATATCTTCCGCATTAGCCAATATAACACTAAATTTAAAAGAAAATCTTATGTGAATTTTGAAAAAATGCTATCGAATGGCACTCAATCAGCACCCATAGAATCATTATTTCAAATCTCATGAGTCCGCCCGTTAGCGTGGAGTAAAAGTTTGGAGATGGAGATACTAGCTCAAGTGTCATCTTCTTCACTTGACCAAGGTTCAAAATTATGAAGTCATTCAACAGTAGCGCTCGTGTTGCTTCTCAATGTTGCTTTAATAAATAATCACAATGATTCAAAATCACCAAATTTCATGAGTCTGAATTACCCAAACTTTTTTGCTGATTCAATTACACCCGCATACAAAATCTTTCTTTTATTTATGTAGATGATATTATCGCCAGTTATATTATTAAATAAATAGTCTATCCTGCCTTGAATCCTTCGAAAAAGATTTTAAGAATTTGCCTGTCCTAAAATGGATTAACAAGGATGGTTTTTTCTTTAAAAAAATCCACTTTAATAATGAAATATTATAAACAGAAGAAATTAGATGTTTAATTGATTGAATTGAGACTATCTCTCTTAAAAACCATTGCTTAAGACTCCAAAGTAAGGGTTCGGTTTCCTTTACAGGTTTTGCTTAGTTATTTAATCAGTAAAGTAAAAACAGAATCTTCTCCCGAACATTGCACGATTTACAGATAATGTTTCATTTTACTTAGAATATTTCATTCTCATATGATATCGACAATCCTGGTGAATAATAGCATATAAATGAATTCAGACGAAGTGTGAAATCAAATATTTCTTTTAATTACGCACAACAATTTTTTTACGTTCCTCAGAAAATCGTACAAAAAAAATTTGGATAAAAAATACATGCGGCGAACGGTAAATTTGGGGATACGTTCCACAACTTTAAAAAACCGTGCAAGATGAAAAAACTCTAAACAATTTCCAAAAAAAAAAAAAAACGTGCAAAAAAGTAATAATGAAATCTATATTGCATATTTATAAAATAAAAACAATTACTTTTTATTACAAAAAATTAAAATTAGTGTACAGTAAAAAAATCAATCTATTGGTATATACAACATATAAAAATAGAAATTAAAATTAGGAATCAAACAACAAACTAACAACTATTCATCGCTACTTGATAACAAGCTTGCACGTTTGCTTTTTCCATGTCAGCCATTTGCATGTTGTTAAAACCTTCACCACCAATTGCATTTGATAGATTTATAATTTTAGAACACGCAGCTTATTTTAGTTCTACGAAACTTCCATTTTTCACGCATGCTGCAAAATCTTTATCAACAAGCATTTAAGGTCGATCGGCGCAACTGTTTGATGAAAAAGAAGCATGTGTAATACAATCCGTAATCGTAAACTTTCACCATGCTTCCACAAGAGTCAAATTTCTTTCTTCCACTGAGCTGGAAATATTTTTAAACTTTTGCTTTATGCTGTACATTTTAAATGCTACTATAATACCCTGATCCAGGAGGTGGTATTAAATGGTAAAAACAGCATTTGAATAATTGGGGGGAAAATTTGAGGGGGGATTTGTGTTAGAAAAAAAAAATCGTGCAAATATGAATATTGGTGAACCGTGTTATTTCAAAATCGTGTAAAAAAAGACCGTGTACAAAAGAGTTGGGTTTATTTAATCTTACACTGCAATTTTGTGAAATATCAGAAACTTATCTGGTGTTTTATTATCATCCGATAATTTCAAAGGAAACCAGAAGTTTTACTCGTATTCTAAAAAGTGTTAACTGGAGTGAGTAATTTTTTCACTCTTGTAAATGATGAGTGGAGAAAAAAAAATATAGAAATATAAATCTTTATTATAACGCAATTTGAATGTATAAGAGCATAAATAATTCATATCTTAAAAAAAAAGAAAGTAAATGACTTTAACTATTGATCTTTTTAAACGCCGAGTCACGTTGTATATTATGTAATGAAAACATAACTCCTTTCCCCTTGGAAGGAAAGATAATTCATTAGTTCTGTTTGATATTCGTTTATAATGACTTTTTTACAACGTTTTTACAACGTTTTTCTGAATTTCACTTGGTGTGTGTGTGAGAGTGTGTGTGTGTGTCATCAAATTTTCGATCGTTAATTTAACCAACTTCCCATCAAGCTAGAGCTTTGAAATTTTGGGAATCGTTCGTACTGGCCTAACAATGCAATATTTAGACGTTTGCGAGAAGTTTTAACTAATATTTCAATAATTTTAATAAGTCAAAATATTCTTTCTTCTCGGCGCTTTTAGGATTGAGGAAAAAAAAATTTTCCCCTCTGGGAACACCGGGCACTCCCCACACCACATGAGGCCTCGTAAAACTATTGTACTCACAAAGGGGAGATGCTATCTCCCCTTTACTATCTCCGAGATAGTAAGGGTTGCTGACTTTTAAACAGTAATCATTCGCAAGAAAGAAAGTTTCCAATATTTGGCACCATGTCTTATCACAATAATTTTTTCTGAATTCTGGTTCCCATTTTTTTTTAATAGAATGACTTACAAATTTTCAAATGCATGTTTTGATTTTATGAGTATTATGAATTTTTTAATACGCTCACAAATATCTCTTTTTTAGTAAATTTTAAAGTTAAAAATAACCAACAGTTTTAACTAATATTTCAATAATTTTCTTTAATAAACTTTGCCACCATATAAAAACGTTGTTTTAAAAAACGTTGGTTTTTATATCGAATTATCTGTTTTGTTTTTCTTTCCGGTATAAGAATATATATTATCTTCAATAGAAAAAAAAAGTTTATTTATGGTCTACAAATTGTTTTATAATAATCGCACTGAATTTGAATAGTCTTTCATTTTTATATATGTTTTTGAGGAGACACTGAATGTTTTGAAAAGGTGTTTATTGTAAATTTTATTCGATTAAAAAAGATTTATGTGTGTGTTTCAAAATAGTAGTCTTCATGCAGTTCTATATTAATATAAAGGGTGATCAATTTAAAAGAATACCTGTTGGTATTTATTAACCGTAAAACTGATGGATGTGGCAACTATTCTAACACTGAAGTATAAATGTTTGAACATTGTTTAAGTGTGGGAGATATTTCAAACACTGTTGAACTGTTACAACTTTGTACTGAGAAAAAACATAAATGGAGACGAACAATTTTATTTAATCCAGTGATAATTTTATTTTTGAAAAACATAATTTAATTCGAATTTTTTATATAATCATTCTTTACAGCAAATGTTGAAAATGTTCCCCACCATTTTGAATGTAATTATGAACACGTCGAACCAAAGTTTTTGATACATTTCTCAACACTGTTGACGTCATTGATGAGATTTCTTCAGTTATAATTTGTTTTAATTCATCGATGTTTCCAGGATTTCTCTGTAGAAAACTTTATCTTTGATATAATCGCACAAAACAAAATCTAACGGGTTAAGCTCTGGAGATCTTGGTGACCAAAGGTCTAGTGAAATTAAACGGTCATCTAAGAAATTCTTAAGCACTTTCATATTTCGGTTTGACGTGTGTTGAGTGGCTCCGCCTTGTGTTTAAACGAGTAGTAATGGTGCTGTATCTCCAGTGAAGTAATAGAAGTGTAAATTATGTCCAAATACACTTCCGAATTGTGGTTTGGGTAAAAAAAAATGGTCCTAACACTTTTCGCTTTGAGAGCGCGCACTACACACTAATCTTTTGGATGTGTTAAGATGATTCCCTTAACTCAAGGTGATTCTCTTGACTCCATTGGCAAAAATTTTGGCTATTTACTTAGCAGTTGAGGTGAAACTAAGCTAAATCTGAGAAATGGACATCATTACGCTTTTGAATGTTGTTTAGAATAAATCGGCGAAACCAAACACAAAAATGCAACTTTTTTCCTTTATTACTTGGACACAATTCCCGCACGGACTGTACACGATACAGGTAAGATTTTAAATGGTGTCTCACAGACTGATCGCCTGAACCATAGGATATCCCTTGCTCCAACTGTAATTTTCGTATGTATTTAACTTGGGTTTGTCGCAAGGAAAATTTGATGGTATTAAGCTTTCCCGGTGTTAACACAGTTCGAATTCGCTGTTTATCTTCATCCATGACACTTACCATTGACCGAAATCCTTTAACCATTTTAAATGTATTGGTCTAAATGGAAACTTTAAATGAAATTTCTCTCGAGTCTTTTTTAAATGATTTAAACATATTGTAATTATCATAACAAAAAGAAATAATTATCAAAAAAAAATTTCCACAAAAGAACGAGTCATTTTCATTAAAATCAAAGAATAAGTTCGTGCAGACGATTTTTATTGTTGCCATTCATAATCTTAGGAAATGAGTTCTCAAAACAAAATAAGTAAATAAAAGTAACGTCGAGAAAGAAACAGACGATTTACTCAAATCATTTGCGAAGAATCGGATTAAAAATTTCTTAAAATGCTCACGGGAATTTATGTTTAAGAAACGAGTTTTCGCATTTAAAAAGTGATTAAAAACGATTCCCTCACTTTAAATATAGACATATTAAATAAGTAATGTTGTTGAAAGTCTTGCTACATATATTATAGATGTGGATAATACAAAACCTACGAATACTAAGTAAACTAGAAAACTCATTTATTAATCATGATTAAATAACGGACTAAATTCATGCGACGTATGATCACGTGACATCTTTATCACGAGATACCCGCCGATGTAAACAAGTCTTGTATTCGTTAGTTTTACCCTGAGTTCATGAAATGTTTTTTTTTTTTTTGTTTCATTAAGTAAAGTAACTTACATCTTACTAAATATTCTAGTTATTAATCAACTGAGAACTTATTTTGCAGAATTGTTGTACATCAGTTTTTCCATCCAATAATTATGAGGGACAACGATAAAGTAATAAATTATGCACACCAAATGAAAAGTTGACAAAAATAGCTTTTATTCCTGATTATTCTTCGAAGAATTGAAGTAAATTTCAGATACTTTACGGCAGGAGTAAGATATTCAAGAGTATACTTTTCTTAAAGAGTAGGATTTTAATTTAAACATGTAACTCGTTGGGATGAATTTGTAGATTATTCCATGAAATTAGTTCACCTCAGGGTGACATACATTTATTTTCTGTACAATAGCCATATCTATACAGTTCATTTTTTTCACAGTTCAAAGATGTATATTTTATTAAGGCAGAAATAACAATTGGGAAAAATTCCCGTGCGATGGTCCCACCAGCTTTCTCCGCAGCCTTGACTCAACTACTGGTTTTCCACCAGAGGGAACCCGTGCATGTCCTCTGTTCTGGTGGCGTCATCTAGCAGTTATTACAAAAATAAAATGTAACCATTGGTTACAAACATAAATTTACTGTATATTTTTGAACCAAATGCTCACAGTCTAGTCTGGTAACCTTCTTGTTATATCCCAGACACTATTCATCTATAAGGTTTGTTTATAATCAACTAGTTCATAAATAACAACAGATTAGTAAAAATAAACATTTAATTAGAATAAGCGTAATAGTTCTGTTTACGTCTCGTATCGACTATATTCATACGTTGCCAATATTCGTTGTAACATAAAGTAATAAGAATACGATCACAATTATTTCATCGATTCACTTTATGTGAACCTTACATTCGGCCCCGCTCAATATGAAATTTATATAGACAAAAATAAATATTAAAATTGAAGCGTAAAAGAAACAAAAACTTTTGATGACGGCTTAGTACCTCTCAGTCTCATCGTCTGTACTGTTTTCCTCGATGGTTGGTGTATTTCGTTTAAAGTAAGGGCGAAGATGTTGTACATGGACAACCTTTAGAAATTTGTTCTGCTGTGTCGTAGACTTGATCTCGTAACATACGGCCCCGACTGGACGTACAATCACAAATGGTCCTTTGAAAATGGGAGAAAGTTTGTGATCTCCTATTTTCGGCCAGTCGTATAACACGAGATCTCCTGCCGTGAAGGAATGGGATCTGCGATGGAGATCAAATATTTGCTTGTTCTCCAAATGTGTTTCATACACATTATTTGCCGCTTCGGCCCTAGCCAAAGTTAAAAGGTCTAGTTGGTCTTCACTTGTTGTGTCGTTTATGAAGCTTCCGAAGAATCTATCAACATATATATCATATACGACGTCAAGCAGGCCAAACAACTTTCGCAAAATGTAGTGCTTGTTTTCTCAGCTTTTGCGTATATTCTATTCAGGGTGTTGATTGTTTGCTCAAACAAATGTCTATCAATTAACCCCTCGAGTTCTGTCGGAAATTTTGTTTGAAACTTTATATTCATTCCTTCAGAATAATCACGCTGAATAAAAACTTGACTCAAGTAGTAAAATTAGTGACTCAGATTAGTAAGAATAAACATTTAATTAGAATAAGCGTAATAGTTCTGTTTTCGTCTCGTATCGATTATATTCATACGTTGCCAACATTCGTTGTTTATAACATAAAGTAATAAGAATACGATTACAATTATTTCATCGATTCACTTTATGTGAACCTTACACATCATATTGTAATTTATTGTCCGGTGTTTCATCTCCATAGTCTCACATTTTTATGCTATCTGTTCCCCACTTGTTTAGAACTGGAACCAGTCTAGGCTAGCGAAATTTTGGACTACATACACAACACCAAAATTAAGGAGGCTCCAGGATTGGATTTAATTTCTAATCGCATTCTTAAAAATCTCCCTCTTAAATTTATTTTTCTTCTCACGCTGCTCTTTAACTTTTTAATGGAGAACTGCTACTTCCCTAAGGCCTGGAAGATCGCCGTGGTGGTCCCCATTCTCAAGCCCCATTCCGATGATTCAAATCCTCTAAATTATCGCCCCATATCGTTACTCAGTTCGCTGAGCAAAGCTTATGAATGTGTTATTTTGAAACGCCTGGACCAGTTCAGCAATTCCAGAAATATTGTTATTCCAGAGCAGCATGGTTTTGTTCCCAAGTGCTCTACAGTAACACAGTTACTTAGAGTTACTGAGACGGTCCAACATGGCTTTTCCAATAACAAAGCCACGGGTATGCTTTTTATCGATATTGCCAAAGCTTTTGATAAAATTTGGCATGATGGGCTCATTTCCAAGATGATGCGACTTGGAATTTCGGACCAACTTATCAAAATTATACACTCGTTCCTTGACTCTCGCAGTTTCAGAGTTCGAGTCAAAAACGCAGTCTCCTCCCCCCTTAGTGGAGTCCCCCAGGGATCGATTTTAAGTCCAAGAATTTTTTCTTTGTACGTAAATGACATCCCGAAGGCTGCCAACATTCACTTAGCAATGTATGCTGATGACATTGCTATTATGTCCCAAGACATCTGCAATCGAAAAATTATTGAAAGATTGCAGAGATACATTTCTCGTTTACAGCTCTGGCTCATTGACTGGAAAATTAAAGTTAATGCATCTAAAAGCGCTTGCCTCCTCTTTACGAAACAACGGTGTTTTGGCAATTTGCCAGCAGTCACCATTTTTGATCAACCCGTCCCCTGGGTCACTGAATATAAGTACCTAGGGTTAATTTTAGACGCCAAATTAAATTTTGCCCACCACATCCGAAATGCCCATCAAAAGGCTATCGGAATGAGCAGTTTGCTCACTCGCTTGATTTCTCGAAAGAGCAAGCTGGCGATCAGGCACAAAATCTTGCTCTACAAGTCGATCCTAAGACCGATCATGTTGTACGCATCGCCTATTTGGGCGTCCGCTGCAACCACCCATCTGAAACGACAGCACGTCTTTCAAAACATTCACCTTAGGAAAATGATAAATGCACCCTGGTTTGTCCGGAATGAAGTCCTGCATAAAGATCTAAAAATTGAACCAATTCTAAGAGTTCATTAAAAAACAATCATTAAACTTCTTCAACAGGATCCCTCAAATACCTAATGCACTGCTTCAACAACTCCCCACAACTATTCACATTTATATTTCAGACGGTTTAGAATAAATACAATACTAGAATAAACATTGGGGCATTTAATTTCAACATGTTAGAGAATCAACCGATGATTTAATGATATATAACAATATTTATAATTGAAAAATCTTCTATTTTGAAATATATACAAAGAATAATCATAACAAAAAAAGAGAAAATAACTCAATGGCTGTTAACAGTTCAAAAACGTACCTTTAAAGCAGAAGCATGTTTAAATAGGCTTTAGCTCACCAAACAACATTTTAACAACACAATTAAACGAGAAAGATATATTAGATACATAACGCTATATTCAGAATATTTCATGCCAAATATATATAATTGAATAATGTAGGCAAAATTATAATATTAAATATATAATTCGAAATCGAAGTGGATGTACAAAATGGATTAAACCAGTATATAGGGAAATCCTATGTCAATACAACCACACAGATTTGTTTAGGTAACAATCATATGATTTTGAAGTGGCGCCAGTAGTCTGTGAATTTAGTTCATTGATTATCTTGAAAAGGTAAATGTTGAATGCAATGTAGTAAAGTTTCGTTATTATTTTACTCTGTTATATAATTGTTTGCATAGTGTCTTGTTTGTATTTATGATCTCTTTTATTATTTTGTAAAGATGTAATAATAAGATTTTATCTTCAGGTGTTATGGTTATAAATTTTTATCGTAAAATATTGAAATTTTAAGCACTATATTAACCAATATCAATTTAATTGTTAAGGTTAATTAAGAAATTCATAAGATTTCCAAGCGATTTTACTAGAACGAAAAGACGATGCATTACTGAGACTAGCGAGAATCAAAAGATCTACAAGTGTTAGCCACAGAACTAGGTCTGCCCATCTCGGTTGATTTAAAAGTGTTTCAAATTAAAAATTTAATAACAAGTTCATCCATGAATGAAAAATAATTCGTAAAATATGTATTGACCAGCATTACTGATGAGAGGAAACTGGTTGAACAATCAGGTGAAAATCCTAGGTTAGCGATAGCTGAAAAAGAAAAACACAGACTTATGCGTGAAGAAGAAGTAGACAAAAATCGGAGTGAGGAAGAAAAAGAACAACTTTAAAAAGTTGCTGAAGATAAATGAGTCGAAGAGGAGCGTTTGGAAAAGTTCAAAGTAAATTACAAAAAAGTATGTCAAACGCAGGCTAGAGTTCAGGAAACAATCAAGACAGAATGAATATTACTAGAGTCGTTCCTAAATTTAACCCATAAAACATAACATTGGATTGTATTTAACATATTTGAACGTAAGATCTTAGGTGTTCTAGAGTCAAAATGAATTCCTCATCTCATTAGTTCAATGCCAACAGAAATAGCGCAACTTATGGTAGAGAGGATAAAGAACATTCTCAAGATTACCGGAAAAATAAGGAAACGCTTTTTAAGAGGTTAATTAACGAAAGTTTCAGACAGTTTTTTTTTTTTTTTTTTTTTTTTGCAACACTCAAAAAGCCCAGATACAACTTAAAGAGACTTCTACTTTGAACTAGTCTCATATTTTGAAGGATGGATAACAGAACAAAACATTAAAAAATTTGAACAGTTAAAAAATCTTGTTATTAGCGACCAAATTAAGAAAAAAAAAACATCTTTGGATCTTAAAGAATATTTTATCGATTCATGGGAAGAATGGAACCAGCCGTTAGAATTAGTGGAGAAATTGGATGCCTATGAAAAGGCCCGTCATGGGTTAAAGAAAATTTAGTGACGTCTAACAAATAACATTTTAGAAGTGAGTTCTCGACATTTAAGAATTAGAGAATATATTTAATAGTCCACAGCGACATCTAGAGAATACAACAATGAGAATACACAAAGAAATGTATTTTCCAAGCACACTAACCTTCCTCCAGAAAGAAGATCCATTCAATGTTATAGATGTGGAACTCCTGGATACATACAATCCAAATGTCCTAGCTGGATCAAGATATAAAGGAGAAGGAAAAGAGTCTGTAAATAATTTCAAATTATTTACATTCGAATTACCAACATCTGCATTAAATTAAATTGTCCTTAAAATTTGTGGAATGGAAGCTGCGCTATGTGTTGATACTGGTGTATCTCTCTCAATTGCTGAAAAAAGGTTATATCATATACATTAAAGTAAAAAAAAAGTTTAAATCGAAGAACATTTCCTTGACACACGCTGATAGAACTCAGATCAACGCAGCTGCCTTGACTACGGTTGTGAATCTTACAATTGAAGGTAATAGAGTTTCCAAAGATTTAATTGTTCTACTTGAAGTCAAAGGAAATAGGAAACTTTCTCAAATCTATTGGGATCGTTCTAGATGTCCTCAATGGTACCTGGCAGTTTTTAGAAGATATTCACATCCAGATTCTTTTCTACAAAGGGGTTCAAAGACTGAAAGCTCCATATCCATCTCTAAAAAAAGAATTGCTGAAAACTTTCATTGATTTAAAGTTCTTGAAACTTTAACTTCATTGCATCTTCGAAGTGACGAAGGTAAGCATCTAACTAAAGAACAACTTCGACAGCTAAATCATTTACTACATAAGATCAAGACATGTATTGAACCAGAGGAAGAACCATAACCTTTTTTATGAACACCAAACCAATATTAATGAATATATCCCTATTGAGGTACCACCTTATAGAATGAATCCTGTAAAAACAGACTTGCTGAAGAAAGAATTAGATTAACGTTGACGACGAAAATTTTCTACAAACACGGTGACAAAGTATGGGTGATGCTGCATTCTGTTAGAAAGTCTCAAAATGAGAAAAGTCAAAAATTATGCCCAAACATGAAAGACCTTATTTAGTGATAACTAATCGTTCATCCACTACGTACGACATTCTGACCTATCAAAGAAAGACCTTGAGACTTAGCCTTACGAGACCTTGAGACACAGCTCAGCCTTACGAGCTTATGAAATGCTAGATTCAAGACACAGTGAGACTGTAGTACCTCTTCAAAGAAAGAGCAGACTTAACAAATTTACTGCTGTTTCATCGCCGAGACGTAGCAAGAGGGAAAACTGGTAATTGCACAGAGTTCAAGCACGCCATCTAGCGGCCGTCGAAGGAGTGATTACCACCTGCTAATAACGCCCAGTCCAAACAGAGGAAATAGCGAGTAAACATGACATACCGACCGGAGACTTATGCGGATCTGTATTATTATCTCAAAGCTTAATTGCTTGCCCTTAAACTCTTGTATTCGTAAGTGCAATGTCAAAATAAAGGGTAACTAAATGTAAGAAGGTATTCGTTATTTGGATAGTTTTCGCTTATTGAATATCTGAAAACCCCAACGGAATACACACCATGGCACCCATGGTTATACATTCTAATTTATATTTGTATATCTAATTACATATACACTAAAGAATAAGTAAAAACAATGCAAAATATAAAATTTTTAAACCAAATTAAAAATATCGAAAATAAATATACAAAGTATTTTGAAATGCATGGGCAAATATTTAAGGGGTGATAGAAAACATCTAAACAAGCAATTTTCACTACACAAACAATTTCACTTCGAAAGCGAGGAGCACGCATTAAACCGCTAAACGGCGCTGTAATGGAAACCATAAAGCGCGATTTTTCAAACACATCGTCCTTTCTACCATACCATGAGTCCTGAAATTCATGATATAAATGACGATGTGTAAGAAACCTCGTGCTTTATAATTTTCATACAACGCTGCCAAACGGTTCACAGCTTGTTCTCCGTCGATGCATTGCATGGGGAAAATTGCTGGTTCAGATTTTTTCTGTTTCTCTTCAACTCTTCTGCCCCTGAGTTTCGAAGCATCCTGTATAACTCAGTTTAAATCAACGTCAGTAATGAAAGAATGAAGTGCAGTTTTATCACCACTGATATGAAATAAATTCAATGTAGCTCTCTTCTCAACAGCGGTGGACGTAGCGTTGCTCTGGGGCCTGGGTCGCGTAATTATCCCCTATTTCGTGCCTGGGTAATTGCATCTACTAATAACAAAAAGTTGAATTTTTCCATGTTGTTAGAAATTCGCTATCACCTATAGACTTGCAGAAGATGGTGGTGAGGGTGGGAGTTTCAAGAACCGGTGTATGAGACCCACTATACAGAGGGACTTACTAGTATCAAGACTGGAACCAACGTAATGTTAATCGACATAAGTAAAGCGGGTCGCGAGTCCTTCTGCGGTTACCCGTTCTTGAAATTAGTCACGCAGTTGCGAGTATTCATATTGTTAGTAATCATCTCAAAATACTTCCAAAAGTCATTTATCGAAAGAAATTAAACAGAAACTTACTTCGTTTCTCAGTCTTCTGAATGCATATTATGACATTCAACTGAAAGCAATAACCTAGTTATGAAAAAAAAGTTTGGAAACTCTGTAGGATTAACATTACGCTCTGAAATTCGTGTTGGTATGTTAGAGGGAGTTTACTTTTCTCGTAGCTTGATCTTCCAAACTTTTGAATTTAAGCTTAGTTAAGCTGAAATCCATACACACACACTGGGAAGTTCCGTTTGTTTGCAATGTACATATTGCGCGAATCGTTTATGACTAATAACAAAATATTGGATATAGAGCTATAATTTACCGATATCTGCTTTCAATGCGGATTAATTTGGCTTAAAGACATTTTAGAGTTATTTGTTAAGACATGCGTTCGATTGTTTTTAGTATTAATCGTTATTTCAGTGCATTTTTGATAAATTGCACAATCGGCGATAATTGGTCTTCAAGGCTTCCTAAATTATATATATAGCTCAAAGCCAGAAAACACCTCTAAAATCACTACAATGCTTAACGGTAGGTGGTACTGATCTTGTTGGGAAGAACTGATCTAGAGATGTATGAGATGTCTGAATTATCATTTAAAGAATATATATGAGACCCGATTGAGATGTATTGCAACCATGGCTATAACGTATGTTTTTATCTCGAAACTTATTTTTAAAACTCTTTTTATACCTGAAGTCAGCATGTCCATTCCATGTAATGCATTTGGTTTCGTTGCTCCTAAGTATAATTGATATTCTGAGAAAAGAAAAAAAAACTGATTACCCACTGTTGAATACTTAAAACGCCAGAGTTCAATAATTACGTCGTTATGCCAAAACTATAGAAATTTTATTTGCTAACACTCGTTGATTACAAGAAAAAACATAGCGTCTCTCGCTCGAGAGTATCAGTTGCTGAGTAATCCAATACACTTCGCGCGCTACTACTGCAGCACCACACTGTTACCATTTAGTATACAAATGTCTTACACTAATATTTTAAGAGGCTTACACAGTGGATTCACAACATTCTCCCACCTTTGAGTAATATTCTTTACAATAAAGACACTATCAAAATACACTATATACTTAGAAAAGTGAAATACATAAAGCACTTACAGTGAAATTGAAATGAATTTTTACATTACATAATTATTTATACAATTTCGTATCGTCTTACGTGATTTCAAAATCCAATACCTCTCTCTTAAATTATACCTTAATAATGAAGTACCGGCATGTAATAAATCATAATGTACACTTATTATCAATAATTTTACAACAGGATGATCACTAGGCATAATTACAGGAATTTTAAAATCATATTTATCATCCCTATAAACAACATTAGACTTAGCTCTTATAAGACCATTACAGTCCATTACTGGTCTTAGTTGTTTCAGTTTTTCATCATTTTCACCCTTAAAAGATTCTTTTTGAATCAGTAACATTAAGGTTCTTTCTCTTCTTTCTATCTAGTACAAAGATAAATCCTTAGAAAGATTTTTATCTGTATTTCTTACATTTTTACAGAACCTCAAAATCCAAGCTAAGATTCTGACTATTTTCTTAAAAAAAAGAAAAATATCTCTGTAATACCAATTAACATCCTCTTCATTTTTTACCAAAGTTGTTATAACGGTTTTTCGAACTTCGGATTTAACCAAGTCTTCCCTCAGTGCTTCAGTAAACTTAGGCCATTTTTCCTCCCTCTCACGCAACCAAATAGGACTCTCCCACCATTTACGTTCAATTAACTGTTCCACAGAACATCCTCTGGATAGTAAATCAGCGGGATTAAGAGTACTTGAAATGTGGTGCCACATAGAAGGAGAAGTCAATAAACGTATTTCAGAAAACTGATTATGAAAGAAGGTTCCCCAGTTTTGGTTACGTTGTATCCAACACAAAGCTGTAGTTGAGTCAGTCCAACAATAAACATCAACCTTAGGTAGATCAAGATCTTTAATTATAGAAGTGAGTAATCTAGATCCTATGCTACAAGCTAACAGTTCCAGACGGGGAATCGTAATGTGTTTTAAAGGGGCTACTATAGATCTTGCTTGCACTAAACTAATTCTCACCTCATCGCCTTCTTCCACTCTGAGGAATACACATGCACCGTAGGCCTTTCTGCTACTATCATAAAATATGTGTAAAGTTATCGATTTACTTGTCGATTTTAGTCCAAACCACCTACTTATTTTTATATCTGAAAGTAAATGTGAAGTTTTATACCAATTTCTAAACTTATTAGCCAAATCTTCTGGGAGACTATCATCCCATTTAAGGCTCCCGTCTACCCGCCATTTTGATTTCGTGGACGTAATGTTAATCCTATGGAATTCTGACTTAAATTCTCGCATCTTTATTATTTGATCTATTTGAATGCAATAAAGTGCATCTGAGAGAGCAAAAAATAATCAATGCTTCTGTGGAATTACTTTTTTCCTAAGATTTTTAAAAGTATTTTTATTCTTATTTTAATTATTCGTTTTTGAGTTTTCTGGTCTTTGAAGAATATTTTCAAATATTTTTAAAAATCGGAGAAAAAAAGTAATTCCACAGAAGCATTGATTATTTTTTGCTCTTTCAGATGCACTTTATTGCATTCAAATAGGTCAAATAGTAAAGATGTGAGAGTTCAAGTCGAAATTCCATAGGATTAACATTAAGCTGACAAAATCAAAATGGTGGGTAGACGGGAGCCTTAAGCTTAGAGTTCCATGTTTCCTGCAAAATCATTTTAGGAATTAAAATAACAGGAGCTGTGTATCCTACAACGTCAAATATTAGGTGAGCTACAGACAAAACTATTCTCTTAGTAACATAATTGTTTCATTTGAACTAATACTAACCTGTTCTATTTTGCAGGACAGTGTGTACGTATCTGTGTGCCATTTTTGACCCAACACAGAAATACTATCTTCATTGGAGGAATTTTCCTCAAAGATTTCATTACTAATGTTTGACTTCCAACATCTGAGATTAAAATGACCCGATGACATAATTTATTTCGATTCCAAGAAAAACTTTCTAAGTTCAATCTCAGAATGCAAACTTGTCACACAGTTATCCACATAAAAAGATCTCTTAAGAATAGCTGCAGTTTGTCTTAAATTTTCTGGTAGCTAATCCAAATGAAATTTTAAAGTCGCTGCCAGCAAATATGGACTGCACGTAAAACCAAAAACAACTCTTCTGTGTCGATACTCTTCTATCTGTTCGTGATTACAATTATCAAACCATAGGAACCGTAAAACATCGCGATCTTTTTCTCTTATGGCAATCTGTAGGAAAGCCTTCTCAATGTCAGAAGTAGCACCTACGTAATTCATACGAAAAGAATTTAAGATAGAGGGAATCATTTCAATTAAAATTGGCCCAGTTGCTAAACAATCATTCAAAGAAGGGACACCAGGTAAATGATAGCTAGCATTAAACATCGGTCTTATCTTAGTGGTGCTATTTTCTTTAATTACAGACCTGTGAGGTAAGTAATGAACACCTTTTACTTCCTCAGTTTGTGTTTTCTCAATTATACCATTAACCATTCCTCAAAAACCTTATCATAGTTATCAAAATTATTGGAATTCGTTAGTTTTCTTTTTACACTTGAAAGGCACTTTTCCGCATTAATCTTATTACTAGGAAAAACTGAATTATCTAAAACCCAAGGCAAAGTTATCTCATACCGACCCCCATTATCAACACTCAAAGTTTCTTAAAAATATTTCTGTGTATCCTCTTGTAACTGAGCTTTGTTTTTTTCTAACTGGAGGTTCCGTAATGCCCAAAACATCTAATCTCCATAAATCACTTATACATCGCTCCTTTACAAGTAGTGACGTAATGAGAGAAGTCGAATTCTCAAAAGTTGGCTCAGTGCCAGGGTTAAACTTTCCCATAATCGCCCAACCTAGTTTTGTATTTATCGCCATCAGACCACATTCAAGATTTACAAGTTTACCAGTTAATAATTTACCGGCAACATCAGCACCAATTAACGATTTGATTTCCTCATCAACCTTTAAATTATTGGTCTTAAGATCACTAATTTTTATTTTAAGTAACTTAAGTTCGTTAAGCCAAGGACCATATGGAATTTGTTTTAGACTAGAGCAGATACATTTTTGACCTAAAACATTCAATTTACACTTATAACCATCATTAATGTCACTTAACTCAATTGAATACTTAATTGTCACTTATAACACATCGATCAATAATTCCCGAGACTAACCCAGAGATGGCGCTCGTAGTAAACCAGTAACCAGGTCTTTCTAGAGTACTAACCTTTGCTTGAAACGTGTCAAAATTTTAAGTCGATAGGACCAGGAAAAAGGTTTTTTGAAGTGAAGTGAAAAAGGTTTTTTCCAAGTGGGTGCCGCGATTGCTTTCGATGGAACGAAAACCGCAACGAGTCGATGATTCAGAAAGCTGTTTATCGCTATTTACTCGCAACAAAAAAGATTTCTTGCGAAAAAAAAGAAAAAAGAAAGAAAAAAAATGTGGGGGGGGGGGGGAGATTTGGAAAAGCGTTGGAACGATTGTATCACCCTAAAAGGTGATTAACAAAAGGTGTTATGTTGATGAATAAAAAAAAAATTGCAAAAAAAATGTTGTTTTCAATTTTAGACTCGGGAGTTATTGATCGATGTGTTATACCGTCTCGGGGATTTCTACTCCACCGAACAATGACTGTTTGATTCGTGTTTCACTTATACACTTAATATTCATTTTCTTAACAATGTCATCACTTAGATAAGAATTGTAGCACCTGAATCGTATACAGCTCTTATTAACATTTCTTTATAACCATTCTTAATTTTAACTACAATAGTTTGCAAAAACACATCAGAAACTTCAATATAATTGTTTAGAGTGCTTGCTTTGGTTTCACTAGTTTTGACTTGACTATCTCCATTTGAGATTTTCTCAGCTTTTTGAGATTTTAAATCCGGACACAAAACAACAAAGTGTCGTTTCTTACGCAAGGGACACTTGTGTTTAGATTTACACTGATTATCTCGATGGTTACATTTGAGACACACAAAACAAGCATTTCTATTCTTAATAATTTCTTTTTTACTATCTAAGCTCATAGAATAAGCCTTATCACAATTCTCAGATAAATGAAATACAGTATCACAAAATATGCAAACTGGTTTCTTATACTTAAACTTATTATCATAAAAATGATTCTTAGCATTATTATTAACATTAAGCAATTCACAAGCAGTAGGAACACTTTTTACGTTTTTAACGATACTTATTTTTCTTAATAACAAATGTTTCAGGCCTTAAAACTTCACGTGTAATTTTAATTCTAAACTCTGTATCTACTTCCTTTTTAACAAAGTCCATTAGTGATTCCAAATCACTCTTACCTGTTTCCACAGCGGCATTTTTTTTGTCTCTCCTATATCTTAATTAAATCGGTTGGGAGGGCAGATTCAACCAACGGGAACAACAGGAAAGCATATTTATCTTGTATAAGTCCTAGGGACTCAAGGGCACGAATTTGAGTCTGTAGTTTGTCTACAGACTCATTTCCTACTACAGAGTGAGGAAATCTATCTTCGTTTTGTCAGTTATGACCAGTTTCAAGAGTTCTGGCACGTATATTTGTATCAATACACTCTCTTTTCCAAAACGCTCCTCTAAATGTTCAATAGCTTTATTGTAGTTGGCCACCGTCACTGGGAAGGATTCTACTATCTGCTTTGCTATGGAGTCCGGTTTCATGGATTGAAGAAGATATTTAAACTTGTCGCGTACATCTATTCTTAAATCTTCATGTATTTTGTTTAATTGAGTCCAAAATGTTAACCAGTTACGTGGGTCTCCATCGAACTGAGGCAGTCGAATTTCAGGCACATTCTGTTTCGCTTTCGCAGCGGCATGTGCACCGTCAGCAGGGCGCCAAGTCGGGTTAGGAGACGCAGAGCTTTCGTTTCCGGTTTCGGCCGAAGCTATGGCTTTTTTAACCTTGATATCAAACAAAAATAGCTTCTCATAATAATCATATGCGATTTCGTATTCCTTTTCATACTCAGCATGAGTAATGCCAGCTTTCTTTTGAAGTAAATTGAGGAATATCTCGTCCGATGTTTTTAAGTCCTTGTACTTTTCCGTAAGCTGATCAAGGTGAATTTATACATCATCTACATCTGGACTTTCAGCAGCCAGTATCTCTTGTAATTTGTTAAATGTCTTCGAATACGTAGCTCTGGCTGCTTTCCTCTTCTGTTTGGCAATTTCCATTTCAGTAGTCATTTTCTTCTTCCGTTTTATGCTCACTTAAAGATCGTTGACTTATTAACAATCCGATTGACGTATCGTAAGGATGAAAAAAACTCCGTCCAATCCCGGCAGGGATGCCACTATGTTGAATTCTTAAAACGCCAGGGTTCAATAATTACGTTGTTATGCCAAAACTATAGAAAATTTATTTGCTATCACTCGTTGACTACAAGAAAAAACATAACGTCTCTCGCTCGAGAGTATCAGTTGCTGAATAATCAAAAATACTTCGCACGCTACTACTACAGCGCCACACTGTTGCCACTAAGTAGTATACAATTGTCTTACACTAATATTTTGAGAGGCTTACACAGTAGATTCACAACACCCATATAGAGACAGGGTTGCAGGAGCAATCTATCAGTGCACATGGCCATGAACCTTACGACTTTCAATATTTCCAAAAGTTGAATAGACATCTAAGGTGCATCACTTTTATGTTAACGAAAAAATGAAAACTTCCGTTAAAGTCTAGTGTTAGCAATAACCATCCAGATTCTTTGTTGGTGGGTTTGAGAAACTAAGTCATGCTTCGTCATATGGGCGTAGAAAGAGATTGGGACTGTGTCAAAAACTTAACGAGGTTTTACTTAGAGGAAACTTGTAGCTTTTAGATACAACAAATTATGAAAATTAATGGGAAATAAAAATGTTATAGCCATAGAGACATTTACATAATTATAAAGGTTATAGAATTATTAGTTGTGATTTTTTTCCGATTATGAAATGATTTTAATTATAATCGTTAGGGAATTGGATTTGAGATATTTGAACACTGAACTTATTTAAAGTTTCCCATAGATATATTTTCAACTATTGTCATTTCAAAATGGTCAGTTTATATATTTTTCTCACCTGTTCACCAATAAAATTTATACAAATAGAAAAAGGAATTTAGTTACTATTGTTAAAACACATTTTGTTGATATTTAAGTGAATAAAAATACTTCTAGTTTTTATTCTTCAAAATTTGAGCTCTAGACATAAATTATATTTTCAACTTTTTTCTTCTTTATGTTTTTTTTAAGTATTGCCGGGGCACTTTTAGATTCAAAAATTCATCTTAATCATTCAAATAAATTAAAATTGTTGCAAAAACTAATTTTTCCTTATCATCATCATGAATTGGAATTTGCCTATACACGGGAGCCAAATGAAGTGAAGAAATGTTTTTTGCCTTGCTTAGCTTATCACATAAACTATCGATTCTGGCTAAATGGCACTAAATTCTGGCTAATTCTGGCAACACTCAGTGTTGCAAAATTAATTTAAACGCCTATAATCAATGGATAATCATGTCTTTTTATTTTCCGAATTTATAAATACTAAAGTTACAGCTGCGAAATAAAGAGGTTATTACTTTCCAGAATTATGGCTGCTTGCAAAAAACTCATCAATTTGTAATTTTAATTTCAAACTCATCAGCTACAGAAGTTATATATGCTCTCAATGATACAAATATATTTGAATTCATTTCATTACGTGTAGGTTTCATCTTAATGTATCCCATACTCTTAGCAAATATATTGTCATATTGATGAATAATACTATTTGTTACCTTATACTTATTCTTATTTATAATTCCATTGTTATCAGAGAGATTATCTATAATTTGTTCTCATTAATAGTAAAATTTGAATTTTCGTGTAAACTAACGCACTGATTAATTTTGGTTTTGATTCTCTTATCAGTGACGCGTAAAATGCAAGTCAAATGGTTAAATAGTTCTCAACGAGAGAACTTTAATTTATCCAAAGTGTTACAAGAACTGATAGGATCAAAAAAAAAATGATCAATAGAATTAAAATAACTGATAGGATCAAAAAAAGATGATCAAGAGAATTAAAAGAACTTATAGGATCAAAAAAAAGATGATCAAGAGAATTAAAAGAACTGATAGGATCAAAAAAAGATGATCAAGAGTATTACAAGAACTGAAAGGATCATTTTCCTGATTGGATCAAAAAAAGATAATTAACTATAAATGAAACATAAACTAATAAAAACTTTAAATTAGCATAAAATAATAATTATAAGTGAAGATAAGAGAAGGCAAGGCAGAATAACTGGAAGATGAAATTCTATCACAAATTTAAAGCCTTGCGAGAGCTATATGCATACGAAGAAGAGGATGCACTTCTCTTCAGTTCATGCTTACCTGCATAAGATCTCCAGAATAAATATGGCACGCAGATGGACTTCTACCATCGACCATGGTCGAATGTAACCTGCGGATGGAAGTTTAATAGGATGCATGGAGTGAATTAGTATAGTTTTATGAAGCAAGAGTTGAATCAAAACCATTAAGAGCCATTGCTGAAAACTAATATCGCTACATTATTTTGAGTTATGGTCACATTTACAGTATATTAATGAGTCAAATATTATACATTCATTTAACCCTATCAAAATACATGGTAAATCAGTGTCGGTATCACACATTTTGAAGGCTTTACATTTCCTCCTGTCTTATATTTAAATGACATTTTATTTGACTGTTATCCCTTCAGTTTGCCGTATAAAATTTTCATTTTTTTAAATGTGTCTTAAGTCTGTGTTGTTTAACCAAATTCAGAGGTATTATCGATATCTTTGACCGTGTATCGTTAATACATTCCATTGATTTAGAAACATGTCGTAATCAGTTGTAATAATTATTTTTATTTACGCGTTTTCTAGTGTTTACGTATTACGGACACTTGTAATAGATATGTGATGAGATTTTCATTTGGAGTCGCATGTTGGTTTCAGTATAACCTCCTCAGACACAAGGTCAAGTTTGAACCATAATTGTCAGAATAATTTGTATCAATCGGTTCTAAATACATGAAAGGGTACTGAATAAAGTACTAAAAAAGTACTGAAGTGTCTCCTGGAGGAGACATTGAGATAAAGGGACATAACAATGTTAATTTAAAATATTTCTTTAATTTTAATTTAATGAGTAATTCATAATAATTAGCATATTGAGTATAATGTAAAATTTGAATAACAAAATATTCGTGTCCGAACTATTTGCGGAAGAATTCTAATTTCCAAAACTTATTATTCGTTTCCCCCCCCCCCTCTCTTTATCTTATACTATCAAATAATTTCTCAATTTTAAGTTGTTTATTATTCCAAACTTGGGATTTCTAAAAAATGTTGTCTGCGAGTACAGGAATTATATTTTTTATCTGACCAATACATTCAAATTCTGGGAAATTTTAAATTAGACAAAATTACAATGATCACTAATTATGTTTCATTTCATTTTCTGACAGATACAGATTCTGTCCTATATCCTTTAAATATCTACATTTGATGAATATAGTTAGCAATTAAAGAATATCATTCCAAGTTGAAATAAATTCCAATATTATAGTTTCAAATCGAGTGATTTTGATAGTCATTGACCCAATGTCTCCTACACGCGACACTGCGTTCTAAATCAGAAGTGGGAAGATTTGAGAGTAAGAAATTAATAATATTATATATAAACAGCAAGTTTAATAAATTCAACTTTGTGTTTAATAATTTTTTATTACACAAAAATTAAAAATTATGAACAGTTAGCGATGCGCAAGCGTATAATTTTCTTTCTCTTGGAAAACACCTTTTTCATTTTACAATAAATAAGATACAAATGCAAAATGTTCACTAAAAATCTTTTTTTAGGAACTACCTTCTGTTAACAAGAAAATTCACTAATTCTGGGTACCAATGACACCTTTTATTTAACTTGGCGGTATTTTTTGAAAGTTTTTTTTTTAATGTCTCTTACAGACGACGTTGGGACTGTGGAGGCTAACGAGGAGGGAGTACTTGATTTCTGAACCATCAAGAATTGTCCGATAATAAGCATTCATTACACCGGGATTTGTGCAGAACTGGAAAGGTCGAGGTGGTAACTAATTTCTTGTGGGTTCATGGTGGGGGTGGGAGCTCCTGGGTCTTGCAACATAATTGCCACCAAAATTTTGTATCGGTTGGTTGTTTGTTCCAAAATTTTGTCGGTAGTTTTGATTGAGATTAAAAAGATTTAATGGTATTGTTAGGGTTTATTCATGTAAATGCAGGCTGAAAAATGGGAGGTACAGGAGGTTTTATCTCTTGTGTTCTCGTGTGCTTATTTGGTAAATTTTCCATTACGAGCTTTGTAATCTTGCTAACAACAATAAGCTAATCAATGAAATAGGTACGAAGATTAATTCATGTAATTTTCTCGATATCTTTAGGCAAACGTTGAAATAAGGCATCCAGGAAGATTTTTGTATCAAAGCTATTAACATATTCATTTTCAACTATTCCCTTTAAGTATCTGCTCTAATATTTTTAATTTTCCACTCTTTTTCATTTTTTTTTTTTTTTTTTTTTTTTGCTCCTAAGCATCAGTGGTCAAAATACTAGAACCATAAATTAATACTCAACACACTATTTGAATCAAATGATACTATGTAAGGATCAAGGTAAACATTAATTATCATTATATGTATGTCATTTGTAATGCGTGACGTAGACTTCCCAACACCTACCCCACTACCTATTGTATCTACTGGAACATCCTCTTTATACATTTGCCACTTAAAAATGCATAAATTATACTAAAATTAAATCATAAAAATCATCCAATTCTAATTTACACAAACAAATTTCTAATTTATTCACAAATGTATTAAATAAGAGAACTATTTGGGAGGTTTTTAACACAAAATCAAAGGTAATTTTAAATATATTTTAATTAAATTAGCATCATCGTAATTAATATTTTAAATTAAGATAGCGTACAATATTTTCAAAATAGGTATAAATCTAAATTTGTAACAAAATGTTATATAATTAGCAAAACACTCTGCAATATTTTTTTTCAAAATTTACACATTAAAATAGAATTAATTCGAGATTTGGAGTAGTAGACAGCATAGTATTTCGAGTGTACCTCACAATACTTTTTGTTAGAATAATTTTAAATTTAGAATGAATTACAAAAACAACACACATTGCAATATTTTCAATCTTTGAAAAATTACGTTTTATCACAAATATTCAATTTGCACATAAAACAGTTATAATTTTATTCTAAATTTATTGCGGATTCTTATATATCCATAGCATAACGTTTAAAATAAAAATAAAATTTATTTATTAAAATTTTCATTAAGAGTGTTGATTTAATTTAACTTAGCTATCAGCATTCGAAGGTAACTTCACGATTTTGGAATCCAACGCAAAGTTCCATGGGCAAAGTTCTGAACAATTGATATTAGCTGGCTTATGATAGCGGTATTTCAGATACTTGTTAAACTTGAAGTTTCCATAGATGTCAGAAATGCAGACGATATTACTTCTATTTTACGCAGAATTGTATACAGTTTATCACTCTGTATCACTTCCAAAAAAGGATAATCATTTTTAAACTTTAAAACACTCCGCATACTCAAGGCTCGTATTTCTTTTTCATAGTTTAAATCTAAGCAGGGTTCTTTGATAATCAAGGCGGAATAGATGGTTTGGTATTTTTCCGGTTTACAATCATCTTACCGAACTTAATGTAGTAAAATGTAAATTGCTATAAATCTTTAATTTCCATAACTTTTTTACCTTCATGTCTTTCGATGAAAGTAAGAAGGTGTGTTGTACTGAAATTCCTTATTCCTTTGGACAGTAAAAGCGTGTTACATTCTGAAAAATAAGGAAACAAGCTTCGAAAGTAGCCATCACATAATAAAGCACATTACATGGCAAGAAGGAAGACAAAGAACATGAGTAAAATTGGAAAGTACAAAAATAATAGCATTTTTCTGAAGTTCGGGATATCAACTCTTTACATCAAACTTTGTAAAGCTAAGGTGACAGCTGCAGTTAAAAAGACCGCAGTTGATAGGGGGATTTGAATGTTAAAGTGGAGTTTATTGATAAAGTAAAAAAAAAAACT
>BMAW01014763.1:0-16640 GCA_019974015.1 Nephila pilipes
GTGTGTGTGTGTGTGTGTGTGTGTGTGTGTGTGTGTGTGTCTGTCTGTCTGTCTGTCTGTCTTTGAAAGGCATTTAATAGATGAATAAATAGGACATACTTCTACAATTGTGTGCGGAAAAATTAGATGAATTATTGGATTAAAGTATATTAATTACTTTTGAATGAGAGAGAGGCAAATTTACATGATTATGTAATCACTCATACAATTGCATTCGTGAATCCCATTTAAAAAATTAAGGAGAATTAATTAAGGAAATTAATTTTCTTCATGGTAAAAGTGAAAGAGAGAGGAGCTTATCTTGCTTAGAACTTATATGCACGGATTTCTTCAGATAGTTTGGTATTATATTGAGGGCTTTCGAGGAAATTTCGGTTCCAGATATTAAGTCTGGTAAGGATTATCCCTTCAGTCCGGAATCCGTGGAAAAGCCTCTTGTGCATATTTTAATAGCACATGAGTGCTTAACTTAAAGGCAAAATAGGAATGCTATCAAGAAATAAGAATGAACTTTAAATTAGAATACGAAGAATAGGAAAAAAAATTAGGAAATTAAATTATATGTAAATAAAATCGTTATACAAATATATATATATATTACACCCCCCCATATATATATATATATATATATATATATATATATATGGGGTATTGTGTAATATTCCGGTTCCAAAATGATGAGCACTTCCGTTCTATATGGAGCAATTTATTTGCAATGATTATTATGCAGACAATTAAATGCAGTTAATTAAAAACAATGAAGTTATATTTACCATATAAAGTTCATTTAGATAGACATTTCCATTGTAAGTAGGTTTTACTCCGTGCACTTATGCGATAACTGTTTTTATATGATAGTATCTCTACCACCCGACGAGAGACATGAGATACGCCTTTTGACCACTGAAGCTCTTTCATAGCGTCTTCCCACTTACGTTTCACAAAATGCAAACTCATACATATCATTTTAAAGAACATTTAATACTAAATTCAATACAAAAAAATTAAAGTATTTGAAACATACAAAAAGAGCTAAGCAGCAATAATGATCGATATATGTTAGATACTGATGATTGCTGTGAGTAATCAGTACTTAGTAGGGTAGCTTTATATTTTCTTACAGTTTCTCATCGATATTTCATTGAACTGACGATAGTTTTAAACTCTTCCTACATCAATACATGATACCAGGATACAATTATAATCTCAATTAATTCCCTTTTATTTGATGGGAGCCTCATTCTGGCAAGATATTTCAAACGGTGCCCCAATTTTTCGATAGAATTGCGGTTAGAACTGTTTCCTGGTTAGAACGACAATTCAATGCTCTTTTTTACGAAACTACTCTCTCGGTAATTTTGCTGTGTGACGGGGAGAAAAATCCTACTGAAAAATAAATGAAGCATTGTTGGAAAAGAGATTCCGGATGGAAGGTAGAAGTTTTGGCACTAGAATAGTGTCAATGTATTCCTGGCATTCAGTGTACCATCGATGATATGAAGGAGACCAGTGCACCAGCTGACATGCATGACCAAATCATAATACTAAGTGGGTTCTTCACGGTTGCCTGAATGCAGCCAGGATGTAGCTCTTCTCCTATTCTACGTCTTACAAATTTTCGCCCATCACTACCGAATAACGATATCACTCCATGTATCTTGTGAGCACTAATTATTGGTCAAATTAATGTGTTCCTTTACGTACTGTAATCGATATTTGCGCTCCTGTAGATTTAAATAAGGCTTTTTTCGTGGAATTCTACCCCTTTGTTCAAAATTTGTTAATCTTCTCCTGATTATTCTTGACAAAAAAAAATACCAGCATCATTCACAGCAGTTCTGATGGCCTTTGATGATATTCTTCGATCTTGGAGACATAGAGCTTTTATCCTTCTCTCATCAACAGGTGTGGTGTACATTTTTCAGCCTCTTACTACTTTATTTTGTATTGAATTTGTCTCCTGATATCGTAAACAAAACTTTCGAACTCCAGTTGTAGTCCCTGGATTACTCACCTATCTTGCAATTTGAAGAAAGATAACTTTTTTGACTCAATAATCTTTCATCTCTTTCTAGATGTCCAATTTAAACTTTTATTTGAAGTCATTGCTTCTTGACAGATAATAGCTCTTGTGTTGCTTCTAGTGTGACGTTAATAACAAACCAAACTAAACCAAAATTAAAGTTTCTTAACTAAATAGTAAAATTTCTACAATAGTTTCTACGCGTAATTTGATTATATAAGAAATAGTCTTCCTTCTGCAGAACAAAGTACAATAATGACTTGTTCCATCTGTGAACATGATGTCAGCTCCTATTGTCAGTTACAAACATTTGATTGGTTCCCAGAACAAGAACAGTGATTGGACAAAAAAGTTAGACACAACAAAACACTTTATAAATGTATATTTTTTTGCAATAAATTATGCATAACTTTTTTGTATTGCAAATATTTTAATTTTGTTTTTAGAATTCAATTCCGAATTAAATTCTCTTTAAAATGATATATACCACTTTGAATTTGTTGAAACGTAACATTTCTTACAAGCAAGCGAAGTTAAATAACATAAAAATTTCCAAAAGTGTCCACAATTTTGGCCAAAACTGTAACAGGTCAATTGAAAAGTCCACGGCCTACCATAGTGAAACACATTTTTTTGGCAAAATTAGTTTTTTTTATTCAACATAATTCCCTTCAAGGGTGAGACACTGATTAAAGCGACCCTCCTACATTTCGATACCATTTTTGTAGTACGATTTGTCCTTTGCTTCAAAATAGGCCTCAGTTTCGGCGATCACCTCTTCATTCGACGAAAATTTCTTCCCAGCGAGTATTCTTTTGAGATCTGAGAACAGGAAATAGTCGCTGAGGGCCAGATCTGGAGAATACGGTGGATGAGGAAGCAATTCGAAACCCAATTCATGGATTTTTGACATCGTTTTCTCTGACTTGTGACACGGTGCATTGTCTTGGTGAAGCAGCACTTTCTTTTTCTTCAAATGCGGCCGTTTTTCGGCGATTTCGTCCTTCAAACGGTCGTATAAAGCTATGTAATAGTCGCTGTTGATGGTCCTTCCTTTTTTAAGGTAGTCAATGAAAATTATTCCATGCGCATCCCAAAATACAGACGCCATAGCCTTACCAGCCTACTGTTGCGTTTTCCCACGCTTTGGAGCGGGTTCATCGTGTGCAGTCTACTCGGATGACTGTCGATTGGACTTCGGAGCGAAATGATGGAGCCATGTTTCATCCATTGTCACATATCGACGCAAAATCTCGGGTTTATTAAGCTTGATCATCTTTAAACACTGCTCCGAATCATCAACTCGTCGTTGTTTTTGGTCAAAAGTGAGCTCGCGCGACACCCACTTTGCACAGAGCGTTCTCATACCCAAATATTCGTGAATGATATGATGTACACGTTCAGTTGATATCTTTAGATGGTCTGCTATTTCATTCAATTTCAATTGATGGTCATTCAAAATCATTTTGTGGATTTTTTTTTAATGTTTTCGTCAGTAACAACCTCTTTTGGGCGTCCACTGCGTTCACCGTCTTCGGTGCTCATTTCACCACGTCTAAACTTAGCATACCAATCCTTGATGGTTGATTTTCCTGGGGCAGTGTCCGGAAACTCGGCATCAAGCCAAGTTTTTGCTTCAACTGTATTTTTTCCCTTCAAAAAGCAATATTTTATCAACACGCGAAATTCCTTTTTATTCATTTTTTTCACATTAACAAAAGTTGCTTCACTCAAAATGCTATAATTCACAAATTAATGATCCGACAGCTGTCAAATTTATACAAGCATCTTTTGAGGGTTAGGGCTAACTAAAAAACATATGGATTTAAATCTTGTAGCGCCATCTATGTGTTAGGCCGGGGACGTTTCAATTGACCTGTTTGTTATATATAATAAAAGAAGTATTTTTCATGCTTTGTCTTGACTTGGTAGGTCTTCTGATAGATCTTTTGCTTAACTGAGTTTAAAGATTCATTCGAGCTACATATAATTAACTTAGAATACAGCATTTCCCCCTTTCTTTTCAAAAATGTATTTTTGGAGATATGTTTCTTAGAACTGCATATTTGTGATAGTAGAAAAATGCATTGTCTGTAAATATATTCATCAGCTCTGTATAATTAAATAAATATCTGTTTGAGCATTCAAAGAAATCATATGAATCTAACTGCGTTGAAAATTTCAAAAATCCCTCTGAAAGCCGCAATAGACATATAATAAAGAAATTGCTTTGCTAAATACTTTAGAATGACATTTAACTACCATTTGTATCGGCTTCAAGATAACCTAATAATATAATAAAATGGATGCGCAGAACGAAACATGGACCTCATTTCAAAAGAATAAAAGTTTTAGTACCATGTATATATTTCCAAAATTACCAAAACCAATAAAAATATATACAGTTACTTAATCTGATATGCAGACGATATTTCTACAGATTCAATAGCAACCTTGATTGGATTTTTGAAAGGCAGACGATTTTCACAATGTATATTAAATCAAAATATTACTTTAGAAATTGCTGGTTATAGTTAAATAATGTCAAATATGCATTAGAAAATAAATATACAACTTTACTTAATTATTATAACATATAAATAATAATATTAAACTGTGAAAATTTTTGATATTTCTGTCATTCTCTTGCTTATCTTATGAAGAGATGTTTGTTTTTACTGAATATTGCTCGATTTAACAAACTATTTCATCATCCGATAAGTTTATGAGTGCGTACAAATGGAATAAAAGGTTTTACTTAAATAATCACAAACTTTACCTGGAAATATTTAGCAATTAATACAATAAGTAATTAATTTTTTGTAAACATTTGTATATTTTGACTGTATTTTAATTGAAGGCATAATAATTTCTATAATTTTTAATTATGAATTTATCTCTAGATAATGTTGAAATTGGAAAATATACCATCTTTAAGCTATACCGGCTAAATTAACTAAAGCTAATCTCATTGTATTAAATATGAGGCCAACGATTCTTCAAAGTATGAAATGTGGAAGCCGTACTATATTGTACAAGGTCATGGGCTTATGGCCATCATTATTTCCATCGAGTCGTAGGTTTAAGCCGTGATACTACTGATGACCGGCTGTAAAGAGGATCTGATGCGCTTTAAATCTACTCAAAGTCTCAAGTCTTCAGAATGGCGTGGTGTAGAATTTTGGAAAGGCAGGTGCCAGCTTAGGCTTCACCCTCATCACTTGACCGAAGTTCAGAATTGTGAAGTCCGTCGACACAATGCTAATGAGCTTTTCAACACGATGTTAATGAGCAATCAGACTTCAAATTAAAAATTTAATTTTTCCAGTATTTTAAAAACTCACAAGATAAGCATGCCATTGAAAAGTTAATTATGGTTAGTGTGTTTAAATTTACTTCAATTAATTTATTTAATAAATACGTTACTCAAAACAAAGTTGATTTGGAGTAATCACCCAGTAAAAATTAGATTTTCATCCAAGTGAATCATAAATACAGGAAAGAAATGTTTATAAATAGTTCGTTCAGTTAAAAAAAGAAAGCTTCATATATATATATATATATATATATATATATATATATATATATATATAAGTAAATATATATATATATATATAAACGAATATCAATGACTGACTCCATCACGAAATAGACATACAACCAATTGACTTGAAAATCTTAGCATAGTTATCATTTTGCGATGGACACTTCACTAAGAACGATTACGGCAAGTCTCTAAAATAGTTTTTCTCAGCATGACTCATACGTCTTATCCATCGATTTAGTGTAATTTTTGTGGCGACTTGACCTCATAAAAATGATATACCATTGACCAAACAGAAATATATTTGTTTATGTATGCTTGTATATGCCCGTGTTCACTTGGGATTTGCGCCTGAGAAATGGTAAAATACAAATAATTTAAGTTTAGTTGAACACTGATGAGTATGAATTTTGGTAGCGTAGGATTTATGTAAATTTCAAAGCACTGAGAAAATAGAGAAATTCGTACAGATTTAGGATAGAAATAAAGAGTTTGGGTCCAAAGGTTGATGGAAAGTGTAGCCTCAAAAATAATGGATTTTCAAAAATACTCAAAATGGCGATTCTTGACGAATAGCGAAGCTGTAGCTGACAGACTTCGTTCATGAAGAACCTTCAGCAATGCAGAGCGCATATCCAAGACGCCGGTGATATAAAGAATTATGGCCACCTGATCGTAATTGACGCTTTTTTTTAAGGGATGCAGTCACTTGAAATCCTAAATGGCATTGAAATCAAAGATGTCTGTCAATAAAGATTTAAATCCTTGATAGACGATGTTATGTTAGAGAGGGTATTTCATTTGAAAGCTAAAGCACATGATGAATCTTCTGACAAAGGTTGCGTCTTTAGCAATACTTATGGGTAACATGTATATGGTGGAATGAATTGTATCCATATTATATATATATATATATATATATATATATATATATATATATATATGTGTGTGTATATATATATGTATATGGGGTGACATTTTAATAAAAATTTTATTTTTCTCATATATTATTACAGACAATCAATTACTTAAAATCTTAAATTTAGATTATCATTAACGTCTTAAAAATTGAAATTTTCTTGATATTTTGCGTATAGGTTCCAAAATATTATATTATCGTCTATCCAGAGAAGCGGGCGGATATCAGCTAGTTTCCTTATGGTCTCCAAAAATCTAAAAGTATTTTATCTCTTAAACTTTTTCACATTAACCGGTATCCCATTTTTTCGAATTCTAAATATTTATCTTTTGAAAAGAAAATTTGTATGTTTTTCTAACAATCATAATTTTATAATATTAGATAATTTAGAGAAATATGGTTACACAGTTATTATAACCTGAAATTTTCATTGGTGGAGTAAAATTAAAAAAAAAAAAAAAGAAACAAAATTTGTAGCTACTAGATTTCTATATTTTTCCTCTTAAGTTTGTCAGAGAATTTTAGTTTTAACTTAATAAATTTTCACAACCAAATTTAACATTTTACAAATCATCGTTATGAAGATTTATACGGTCATTGAAGATATTTATGCCATTTTCTTATTTTTCTCAATAAATACGCTTGTATAAAAGTTTTATTTCACTTAAGAAAAATGGGCAATGAAAAAAAAATTATTATTATTATTAACAAAACTTTATTTTTGTTTGAAATGAGTCGAAAGTAAACAAGTGCTAATTCACTTCAGACAGTTTAGTGACATCTTAACGCGGTCATAAAAATAAAAAATAAAACTTGATAAAGATGATAGTAAATAATATTAAATGTAATAAAAACATGCAATAAAAAAGTTTTCATGCAGTTAATACAGCCATTGTTAAAGGTAATAGTTATCAGTGGTCATAAAATCTACAGCTGTAAGTGTTCGAAAATGTTGTGACATATGTTTGAACCATATAAAGCGACACGAAACTCGCAAAATAGAACATTCGGCAAATGACCAGAACGATATATGTAAAAAGGCACCTTCCTTTCCGCATCATGCCATATAGAGGACTGAGAACCTTGAAAAATTCAATACTCATCATTTCCGCTTCACGGTGTCACTTTATTGGTATCAGGATTCGAACCCACGACTCGACAAAACAATGCTGTCTGCCAGCTGGTGTAAATTTTAATTCCTGAATATGAATGAAACATGAGGCTGATTTCCGGCTATAACAAGTAAACTGAATTGCATGTTGAATTTCAGAATTTTTCTTTTTCTTTATTTTAAATGTAGAATTCTTGAAATTTTTCCAGATAAAAAAGTAATTTTTGTTTTGATTTTTATTTCAACAACTTTATTTTTTATTAAAGTGTGGGTTTTTATTTATTTCAAATAGCTCTAAAAACAGGGAGAAATAGTACATTTTAATATTTTGGTCAAAAATACGAAAGTTTTTGAATAAAACGTTATCCGTTTTCTTTCAAAAAAATTGCATTTAAAAATTATATTTCTTTTGAGAAAATAATGCAACTGGGACTTAATCAAAAAATATTTCTTTAATCAATTGTATTAAAAAAATTACTGTCAACATTAAATAATTCAAATAAAAACCAACAAATTAAATAAGTAATTTATTAAAGTATGATTTTTGGCATAAAAAGCGATTTAGAAATTTTATTTAGATTTATTAGTTTATTTAATGAGATTTTTTTACATAGTCAACTACGCTTTAACTACTGAAAATGGTTGAAGTGCTTTTGATCAACGTTATTTCAATTTCATACAGAAAGACTTACAAATAACACTTGAAGATATGTAATTAAGGAATATATATATATATATATTGTAAGTATAAAAAATAATAAAATTGAAGAAAACTACAAACTGGTTCTGCGTTTTAATGCGTTCATGAATATTTCATGCATTTCTTAACAGTTTCATGAATATTTTTATTAATATCTTTTTAAATAACTTTACTTTTCAAAAACATCTCACTCCAGTATAAAATATTAATAGCGTAGTTTAATTTTATTGCTAATTGATTAAGAGTTCTTTAATCGAGCTTTAAGATTATTTTTAAGAACTTATTTATTTTTGAAAATTTCATACAGGTTTCCAACGTTAGATATAATTGGAAATTGCATGAAATTTTAATAAAAACTACACTTAAAACACAAAAATATTAAACTTTTACTTCTTTCTTTAAAAAAAATCAGTTTAATAATGTAACAAATATGAAACAAAGTTATAAATATGTACTACATTGAAATGAAATGCTTCCACAGTTTGAATTTTTCATATAAATTTTATGTATAATTATTTCAATACATCCAAAGAATACTCTTTTACCTTTTTTCGGGTACTTTCTTCTAATGGTTAAATTAATTGAATTATACTTAAAAAGCGAAAATAGTTGACAAGGAATAAATTAAAACACTTTATTTCACAGCACATATCACGATAAAATAACAAGATTTATTCAAAATGGTACGAAAGTATTTTTAGCAGACGATTAGACGTCGTTTAAAAATAATAAAACAAAACGACATTTTACAACATTCAAGTAATAAAAGGTTTCTTTTAAATTGCAAATTTTGCTTTCATTATTCTTTCAAAACATATTTTGTTTAGAGGCAGAACAGTTACAATTGAATTTTCTATAAAACTCTAACTTAAAGAATTAAATAAAACGAGTTTTTAGTTTTGATTCTTACGTTTTGTTGCATTTCTTCATTTTTGAGAGACATTAAATCTTCTTTTTTATACATTTTTTTAGAAAAATATGTATCGAGTTTCCATTTTTATTGTTATTAACTTGCATTCTAAATAAAATCTGAGCAATAAAACAAATGTTTATTTAAAGACCATTCATATTAGATAAATAAAATTGAATTGGCATAGAAAATAATTCATTTTTTTTTTCTTTTTAAGGTGAATTTTTTATTGAAAATAAGTTGGCGATAAAAAATAAATGCTTTTGGAAAATCTGTTTTTAATTGTAGGTTCTTAAATAAACTATTATTGTAATTAACTTATATAATGTTAAGAATGAATAATAAAACTAATTTACAAAATTAATGTTCTTAACTATTTCGATGGTATTGTCACTAAAACACAGCTTAAGAAATAAAATGTGATGATGTGATCAAAATGTTTGTTAAATTTCAGTAGCGAATTTTAAGAGACATTTCTACATTTTAGAACTATTCTGAAATTCATTAATGATATTTAAAGAAGAAAGAATAGTTTTTAACATTGTATAAAGTATAATAAAAATCTGGAAAAAATATTTAAACATGAAATGATTTGTTGTAAAGTTTAACTTATCTACCAAAATTTTCTCTTTTGAAATTAAATAATTTTTAAACTTAGATGATTTGAAACAAAATTCCCATCTGAAACCAAGTTAATTGGCTTAAAGTTTAAAAATTATCGCTTCAATAGATATTAAAAATTGATAAATAATATGGTTTAGTTTTTGATAGATATTTAGGATAATTGTAATATATTTATTTGTATCGAGTTTTCCAGATCATTTCAAATATTTTGTTTTTTAATTTAAGTTCAGTCTTAGCAATATTTGCGTTAAATGCTTCGATCAGCCTTTATTTTGAAGTAAATTAAATTTCTCAGAGTTCCATTTTGAATTTTGTAATCATTAAACAGTTTTTTTGCGAAACATATAAGTTAGTTTCATTGAATCAGAAAAATCTTTCAAGTTTAATTGCTTAAATAATTTGAAAGACTAAATAATTTTAATTATTTTCATCACATTAATTCAAATAAGCGATCACATTTTATAAATGAAGTGGACAGAAAAGAAGAATATTAAAATCCCACAATGCGATGAAACGTTTTACTTGAATTCGATTCTCCCCTTTATTTTTAACCTGATTAACAGAAATACAGGAAAAGACACTTTTAAAGCCATTAACTATTAAAGACTTCAGACTTATCCTTTCCTCTCAAAGCAGAGATTTCTAGAGTATTCTAGATTTCAAAAAAGAAAAGCGAAATTGTTTCGGAAACGGTCTATTACGATAGAAAGACCATGGAACGAAAATTCTCAAACAAAAGAAGATTCTAACGGTTCGGTTGAAGAAGGGGGAGTGATTAGTTTAGAACGAAGTTTCGGAGAACTGTATGAAAAGAAAAAATAAAAATAACTCACCTAAAAATAAAAATGTATATTCTTTAAAGAGAAGAAGGGGGGGGGGGGGAATAGAAAAGAATTCAAAATGGCGCAGTGGAACAAAAAGATATTGTAGCCTCGTTCTCAGAAAAGCGTGACACTAGTACGAGACTAAAACGCAAAAGAACGAAAAGAATATAAAATAAAAAAGAGTGGCAATATCCGTGGAAGATACTGAAAAATAGAAATTTTCTGTTTTCAGTTGAATTCCGTTTGTTGAAATGAATATAAAGGTTAAAAAACTCTGCATGTAAAAGGGAAGAAAAAGTAATATCTAGGAGGAATTTTACATAGACTCTTTCCTGGATGAGGATATAGTACTTTACTGAGAGTTATACACTTGAAAAAATAGCAATTCTTGATTTCATTTAAGAAGAGCTATAGAGAAAAGAACCAGTTTAACATATACAATTCAAGATTTTTCTATTTCATTCTTTTTATGCACACAATAGTCAGATTATTACAAATTAAATAATAATCTGACGTTATTTTATTCAGTCGTTTATAATAGCTTCTTTTTAATGGAATAACAATAAAAAAAAGTATGTTTTTCCTTATTTATTTTAAAACTGTAAATACTGTTCTGTAATGATTTGATCATTCACTTTTATTTTTATCAAATGATTATTTTGTTTTCACATAAAATTAGCTTTAAGATATTAACTTTTAAAAATTACAATTACAAAATTAATGTACTAAATATTTGTTACTAATTACACAAAAAATAAATTTAATTATATTCATTTTAATATTTTTTAAAATTAAAGCAGGCAATAGTATAAAAAATTTTGAGGTATTACTAAAATTTACATCTTTTAAAATTAATTAGTGTAAGTCACAAACAAAGCTAATGAAACAAGATTAATCTTTTCAAGGCAATGGTCTAAAATTTGCTGCAATATTAGAAAGCCTTTTAAATAAAAACAATTTAAATTTAAGTTTCTACACTGATTTTAGTATGAAGCTGTATTTTCACATTTTTATTTGTCTAGTTCTGATAAAAAAAGAATAGATTTTATTAACATTAATTAAATCATTAAAATAATGTATTAACATTTGTTAGAAGACTATAATGCGCATAAAATAACTTCAACTATGTAATCAAACAGCACATTATTCTTAACAATGATATTGTTTTAGAAATTAGTTTAATAACCTAATATAACACTTCAGAACCTCATGAAATTTATTTGCAAATTTTTTTGCTTTAATAAATTAATTATTATATGTTAATGACGTCAGAATATCAGTGTGACAACGATTTTAATTTAAAATGCTTTTTTAAAACTTTTTTTGTATCTTAGAAAAAATTACTTCGAAATAATGAGTTCGGAATACAAAAAAAGTTAAAGAAAAAATGCAGAATGTTTTATATTTCGTGCGGTGATTTCTTTCTTGAAAGAAAGAAATCACCGCACGAAATATAAAACATTCTGGTATTTTCTGTTATAATAGGTTATTAAACTAATTTCTAAACAACATTGTTAAGAATAATGTACATTACATAGTTGGAAGTTATTTTGTATGCATTAGTAGTCTTCAACAAATACACAATTATTTTAATGATTTAATGTTAATAAATCTATTCTGTTATATCAGAACTAGACAAATAAAATGAAAATACAGCCTATGCCTAAAATCAGTGTTGAATCTTAATTTAAATGTTTTATTTAAAAGTCTTTCTAATATTGCAAAGTAAAATTTAGACCATCGCCTTGAAAGATTAATCTTGTTTCATAAGCTTTATTTGTGACTTAACCACTCTTAAAGATGTAAATTATAATACCCTTCGCACTTTATATTGCTCACTAATTTTAAAATATTAAATGAATATAATTAAATATTTTAAAATTAGTAACAAATATTTAGTAAATTAATTTGTAATTTGTAATTTTGCAGTTAATATTTTAAAGCTAATTTTATGTGAAAACAACAAATAATCATTTGATAAAATAAAGTGAATGATCAAATCATTACAGAACAGTATTTAAGAAGTTTTAAAATAACAGAAAACATACTTTTTATTGTTGTCCATTAAAAGAAGCTATTATGGATCGAAATAAATCGATTATTATTTAATTTGTAATAATCTGACTATTGTGCATAAAAGAATGAAACAGAAAAATCTGTCTGTATAAGAACTGTTCTTTCTCTATAGCCTTCTTTAATGAAATCAAGAATTGCTATTTTCAAGTGTATAACTCTCAGTAAAGTACTATATCCTCATCCAGGAAAGAGTCTATAAAATCCTTCCTAGATATTACTTTTCTTCCCTTTACATGCAGAGCTTTTAACCTTGACTATTTCAACAACGGAATTCAACTGAAAACAGAAAATTTATTTTCAGCATCTTCCATGGATATTGCCACTTTTATTTTGTTCTTTTCGTCTTTGCAATTTAGTCTCACTAGTGCTCATTTCTTTCTGAGAACGAGGCTACAACATCTTTGTTCCACTGCGCCATTTTGAATTTTCATTCTCTTTAAAGAATATACATTTTATTTTAGGGTGAGTTATTTTATTTTTCTTTTCATATGTTCTCCGAAACTTCTAAACTAATCACTCCCCTTCAACCGAACCGTTGTGAATCTTCTTTGTTTGAGAATTCTTGTTCCATGGTCTTTCTATCGTAATAGACTGCTTCCGAAACACTGGGTTTTCTTTTTAAAATCTAGTCACTCTGAATCTCTGCTTTGAGAGGAAAGGATAAGTCCAGTCTAGTTAATGGCTTTAGCAATCTTCCTGTATTTCTGTTGAACTAAAACAAGGGAGAATCGAATTGCAAAACGTTTACCTGCATTGTGGGATCAATATTCTTCCTTTCTGTCCACCTAATATAAATGTGATCGCTTATTTGAATTAATTTATTTGAAAATAATTAAATTATTTTAGTCTTCAAATTATTTGGCTAAATTAAACTGAAAGATTTTTCTGATTCAATGAAACTAACTTTATACTGCAAAACTGTTTAATGATTACAAATTCAAAACAACCTGAGAAATTTAATTTACTTCAAAATAAAGCTTACATTTAACGCAAATATTTTGGGATCAATCCTAAATTAAAACAAAAGATTTGAAATGATCCTTGAAACCACAAACAAATTATATTACAATTATCCCTGGAAGACTTACTCAAAACTAAACCATATTTATCAATTTTAATATCTAATAGAAGGATAATTTTAAATTGTCACTAATTAACTTGGTTTGATGGGAATTTTGTTCAAATCATCTAGTTTTAAAATTATTTAATTTCAAAAGAGTGGTGCAGTAGATAAGTTAACTATGAACAACCATTTCATGTTTAAACATTTTCCAGATTTTATTATAATTTTATACACGTTAAAAACTATTCTTCTTTAAATATCATTAATGAATTTTGAATAATTCTAAAATGTAGAAATGTCTCATAAAATTGCCACTGAAATTTAATAAACATTTGATCAATTTCATCAGATGAGCTCTTAAAGCTGTGTTTTAGTGATTACCATCGAAATAGTTAAGAAACATTACCTTGTAAATTGTCTTATTGAACACTTAACATTTATATAAGTGATTACGGGTTTATTTATGAACCACAATTGAAAAGATTTTCCAGAAAAGCATATTTATTTTTATCGCCAACCTATTTTCACAAAAATTTAATTTTAAAAGAAAACAATTATTTCATGCCAATTCACACTTATTTATCTGAATATGAATATCCTTTAAATAAATATCGTTTCATTGCCCAGATTTTATTTCTGAAATTGGGACAATAATAAAATGAAACCTGATATTATATTTTTCTAAAAATGTATAAAAGAAGATTTTAAGTTCGTCTCAAAATGAAGAAATGCAACAAACAAAAGAACTAAACCTTGTTTATTACCCTGGTTGAGTTTTATGGAAAATCTGAATTAAATTGTTCTGCCTCTAAACAAGTTTGAAAAGAATAATTATGAAATTTGTGGGAACTAAAAGAACCCTGATACTTGAATGTTGTAAATGTTTTATTTTATTTTTAAATCATCGTCTAATCATCTGCTATAAAAATATTTCTGCAACATTTGAATAAATCTTGTTATTTTATCAGATATGCTGTAAATAAAGTGTTTGAATTTATTCCTTGTCAACTATTTTCGCTTTTAAGTATATAATTAATTTCAATCCATTAGAAGAAAGAATTTAAAAGTAAAGAGTGGTCTTTGGATGCATTGAAATAATTTATACAAAGTCTTATATGAAAATTCAAACTCAGGAAGATTTACTTGGTCGTAGCATATATTTATAACTTGAGTCATATTTGTTACATGAACTGATTTTTGAAGAAAGAAGTAAAAGTTTGTGTCATAGAAGCATAAATAATGCACTCTGAACAGATCCAACGTTGAAACCTGAATTTTCAAAACAAATAAGTCTTTAAAATAATCCAAAGCCTGATTGAAGAACCTTCAATTTCAGTAAATAAAATACATGAAACTGCCTGAAGAATGTTTAATGATGAGATGTTGAAAAGCAGTACATTTAAAAGATATTAACAAAATATTCACGAACCTAAAGCTAAGAGGAATGGCATGGAGACCATGAACAATAAAACGGTGAACTTAGTTTGTGGTTGACTTGATGATATTTTATAATTTTAAGAATATATAAGAGGAGAGAAGGCAGAGGCAGGCATTCCATCATAGACTTCAAGTGTTATTTGTAAGTCTCTTGTATGAAATTGAAATAACGTTGACGACCTCCAACCATTTTCAGAAGTAAAGGTTGACTGCAAAAATCCCCATTGGGGTTTAAACCACAAATCTAAAATAAAATTCTCAAACTCAAGTCTCTTATGCCAAAACTCACTTAAATCACTACTAATTTGTTTACTTTTATTGACTATTAATGTTGATGGTGCACTCACTAAATGATTAAAGAAATATTTTTGATTAAGTCCTAGTAATATTCTTCAAAAGAAGAGACTTTAAATGTACCTTTTGAGAAAACGAGCACTGTTTTATCTCTAAAAACTTTGACTAAATAGGGGAAATGTACCATTTCTCCTGTTTTGTAGGATTATTTGAAATAGAATAAAACCATACTTTAATAAAAATAAAGCAAAAGAAAATAAAATCAAACAAAATGACTTTTATCTGAAAACTCAAGAATTTTACATTTAAACAGCAGTGAAAATCTGAAATTCAACATGCAATCGTTCCAGTTTACTGGAGTCGGAACCAGCCTCATGTTTCATTCATATTCAGGAATAAAATTTGAAGCACCAGCCGGCAGACAGGATTATTCTCTGCCTTATCGGTCTGAACCTGACATATACCAATACAAAGTGACATACCGTGAAGTGGAAATGACAGAGTATTGAATTTCTTCATGGTCTCAGTCTCAGGCACATGCTGATGCGGAAGCAGTGGGGTGCCCTGGCTGGGACGTTCGGCTCATTTCTGTCAATGGAATGTCTCATTTTATAGAGGAGTTTTGGGTGGGTTGAGAGGACTCAAATATACCACAAGATTTTCGAACACCTCAGCTGTAGGATCTTATGACCACTTGATACCATTAATTGAACAATTAGCTGTGAAGAACTGTAATGAAAACTTTTTAATGTATGTTTGCATTAATGACATTATTTACTTATCATCTTACCAAGTTTTATTTTATTTTAAGTATCTGCAAGAAGATGTCACGAACTGTCTGAAGTAGAATTATAACTTGTTTACTTCTGATCTTATTTCAAACAAAATAAAGCTCGTTTAATACATAATAATTTTTCACCATTTTTAAGAAATAAAACCCTTCTTTATACAAGCAATATTGAGAAGAAATGGTATAAATGACTCTGAATGACCGTATAACTTCAACGATGATCTGTGGTTAATCTATTGCAAGAAAATCTATTGGTTAAACTAAAATTCTCTACAAACTGTGGGGAGGAAAATATGGTAGATAACATTTTAACTGAACCATACCA
>BMAW01014763.1:16665-33285 GCA_019974015.1 Nephila pilipes
TCAAATATGTGAGTAGTAAGATGGAATTTTCTTTAAGCTTCAAGATGTATATCACATACTCAAAATGAATATATATATATATATATATATATATACTCCTGAAAAATGAAATTGCAACACTAAGAAATACTGGACATAGTGCCATGCAAATATCAGGAGAGAAAGGGGTGATGTGGTTATGCAAATGATTAAAAAAAGCAAATGAAATCTTTATAAATCAATTTATTAAGTATCAAATGTATCCACCTCGGGCAGCTATACAGGCCTCAATCCGGCGAGGTATTCTATCAATTAGTCTATTGATGTTTGCCTGAGGGAATTGCTTCCAAGGCATATCTACTGCTGTGCGCAGATCATCGACGGTTTGCACTAGTGGTCCTTGGTTCATGTCATGTCCAATGAAATCCCACTGGTGTTCGATGGGATTAAGATCTGGAGAGTATGTCAGTCAGGGAAGGATGTCGAATCCAGTCAGGATATTAAGAGCTCGTCGTGTAATAGGCGGTGTGGCATTTTCTTCCTGGTACACCGTGTTAGGTGCGCCCTGCAACATGGACAGAACAACACGCTCCACAACTTGAGTGAGGTAGAGATCTTCTGTTAAACAGCTGTCAATGTGTACCAGAGGCGCCCTGTGAGCAAACATTATGCCACCCCAAACCATTATGCCCGGCCTGGGGTCGGTTTGACGCTAGGTGAAATAGGTTGGTTCGAAGCATTCTCCGGGTCGCAGCAATACCCGTAGATGGCTGTCATTCTTGCAGAGACAGAAATGAGATTTATCCGTGAACAATATCCGATGTCATTTGATGGTCCAGGTACGATGACTATGATACCATGCCAGGCGTCTAGCCCTGTGTTGAGCGGTCAAGAGAACCCTGCTGCTGATACCCGTGCAGGTAACTGTACTTCATGTAATTTGTTGTGTATGGTTTGGTTGGACACCGATCCACACACTTGCTCCTGCCGGCAACCAGCTTTAGATGTAACGTGCCTGAGAGAAAGGGTCTCGAACACATCGACCTCTGCGCTCTGATGTGCACCTGTGCACACCACTTCCTCTTCGGCGTGCACATAGACCTTCCTGAATCCAACGAGTGATACAACGTTGAATGGTACTCACGTTGTGCCCGATACAAGTTGCTCTTGTGACCAGCAACAAACCCAGTTCATAGAATTCGATAATACGGTCACGTTCCCTGGTCGTTAACTGATGATATTGAGCTCACCGACGTCTCACCGTTTTCTACGCTTCTTCGAAAATCGTAAATGCTACGTAAATCCTTAGGTGCTGGCTGTGAGAAGAATAATTGTTAGCCTTTATAGCCCGAATATGAGTACCATGTGATCAGATGCGTGCGCAAATTTAATCATTTGCTTATCCATCTCGCCACTATCACTCCTGAAGTTTGCATGACGCTACGTGCATTATTTCTTGTGATGGCAATTTCACTTTTGAAGAGTATATATATATATATAAAGAAAATAGTAAATGAAGTAAAATTAAACTTATTAAGAACACCGAAATTTAAAGCAAAAATGTTAAGTTGTAGTAAAAGTTACAAAAAAGACATTATACTAAAAACAAAATTAAGGAGATGAACAAATTTAAAAATGAAAAACAACTATTTTAATATATTTTTGAATGTTAAATTCCATAAAACTACTTAATAGGTAAAAACATTACAAGATTTCTAAAATTTATAACGAAATACAATAAACAGCAAATAAATTTTACAGCTGTAAAAATAAAATAAAAAACAAAATAAAAGACACATAACAAAAATAGTTTAAAAAGAATGGGTTAAAAGTCATGACAAGTCATGAACATATATAGCGATAAAATCCATTAAGAAAAGGGAATATAAATTTTTATTAAAATCTTCCATTTGCCGAAGACAGTTTTTAGCTAGATTAATCTTGGATTTATAGTCCTAATCTTCTCCATATACAATAAATATTACATAAATTTGGTTTTAGAGCCAAAAATTCAAAATATTGAAGGTACAAAAATGAAAGTGAAAAATATTTATCAAAAATACCTATGGAAACCAGATATATATACTATTCAAAACTCCTGACCAAAGAATTAAATAAAAATACAAAAAATACAAATTGTTTCAACATAAAAACTTACCCAATACGAAAAACTATCTGAACTTCAAATCTGAGGTTAGAAAAAACTATCGAATAGAAAGAGGTGGACATTGATACCTTTCGAAAAAATGAAAAATCTAAAAAAATTAATTTAAAACGAAGATTAAAATTGTAATTAAAAAAAGAAGAAGAAAGTTAAACATAAATATAAAAATAAAAAAATGAAAAGTAGAAATTATTTTACAAAAATTATACAAATGAATAAAAATAAATAATACATAAGATGCAATAAATATCAAAAAAAAAATAAATAAAATACTACATATTTTTGATCTAATTTTATAGTTATAAAAATTTTAACTACCATTTTATGAAACTTAAAGGATAATCAGATTGTTGATAAATTATCAAAGTTATAGTTATTCACAAGTCTATTGTTACATGAAATATAATTATAATTAATATTCCTATGCACATTAAGACTTAAGGAACCAGTCGAAAGCGGTACCTTATGAAGCATAAAGCTAAAATTATCCTTCTTACCTTAAACATAATTAGAAACCTTGTTATATTACATTTTATATAAATATCTTACAATTCTGATTCAGTTATATTATCATTAGTTTCAAATAGTTTTAAATACGCCGGATTGAAAAATAAACATGATTTTACTGCAATTATCATTAAAAAATGTAATAGTGTCACCAATATATCTAAGCATAAAAAAATATCATATTCAATGTGATAATATTCATAATAATGCAAATAAATACTAGTCAAACAATTAAGTGCGGGCTTCAGAAGAGCAATGAATTTAAGCTTATTGGTGAAGATACGTCATTTTTAAGGGAGAAATAGATGTAGTGATATCAAAGAAATTGTGATGATCTAGAAGTAATTATCTCCTCAACATGATCAAAACTGGCCTAACTGGAAGTTGAGATGAATTTTCCTGTTCTTAGAGAATCCGTAAAAGATTCTCATATCTCAAAACGCTTAACGAAAATGAATATCGTAGGCTAGAAGAGTCTTTTTGAATGAAAATGACGTTCGTCATTTGTATGTTTAATTTCATATTCGTATCATATCTCAATTTTTCTTTTTGTTCATCACATTAATTTTACAACTTAATGTTCAAGCACAATTACATTAACTAAAATAAAATAGTCAAGGTAATATTCAAAGTACTTTACTATCAAAGGGAAATGCCTGATACTAGTTCATTGTCCGCAAACGCGGTTTCTAATAAGTACTACAAAAGTATGGAATCTCAAGTTTACACCATATTTTGGTTCGAGATGAATATTTAATGCACTATAGAGGCAGCACTCAGATCACCATAGGTTTTATATAAGCAACGTTGCATTTAATCATCACACTTCTAACGTTTGTCTCATTTACGTAGTTACGTTTCGTTTAGTTGGAAAGAAGTTGAAAATTTAAATATAAAGTAAGAAAATAAAATATGATGTTAGTTAAAAGTGGATTCCTGAATAATCTATGGTAAAATACATGGTTTAGTGTTGTACGTTTCCTATATTTAAAATCTTATATATTAATTATCAGATTATGAAAGCGCTATAATGAGAAATCATAAAAGAACTTTCGCCCCCCTCCTTACGAATTTATACCAGAAAATATTTAAAAATAAGAGTCAATTTAACATTATAATCATTAATATGATGGACTAATTAGAATTATCATGATTCTAAATGCACGAGAAGGTTATTTATAACCGGAGGGAGTATTGGGAAATTTTTTGGGGGGAGGGGTTCTCCGACTTCAACTGATATCTCAAGGTTAATTTAAAACGTCACTGTTTATTTTAAAACTGAAAGAAAATGTTTAATTCAGGTACGGGATTTAGAATAATTTTTTTTCTTAAAAAAGAATCAATATAAAAAAGTGTTGGTTTTAAAATTTCAGTACACAACAATCCTTATGAATGAGTGGGAGGTTACACCCCCCATACACACTTCATCTCTATAATACTACTGACAATATCTATCGTAATTCTATTCAATACATTAGTCATGTAAACAATACTCAATTGCCACACCCAGACATGTGAGAATCCAGTTCAAAATAATGCGTACTGCGACCATCCTTTGTCCTCACAAAAGAAATTGAAGCTAACAGCCTCTGCTGTTAACTTCATGTTAACAGCAAGATAATATGTTCAGAGATGCAACCAAACTCTCTCTCACAGACAAATATATTCCAATAGACTAAAATCTTACTAATTATTCTATATAAAAAAAACTATATTTACAATTCTTAGCTCGAGAGAAATAACGAAAATAAGCATCTACGTGAGGTAAATGGAAGACATCTAAATATATGTAGAGAGAAATGAAATAAGATACAAATTGCAACAAGAATTTATCCAAGGTCTAGACGTAAATTCAAATTCGACGTGTCACTATCAGCTTTATCGACTGTATAAATGCATATCAATATATTCTACATATGGCAAACTGATTTAATCTCTCTTGATACATTTCAGAGTACATATAAGAGTGCATGGGCACGAAACAGCTATAACCAGAAATCTGAGAAATGTGACATTCTTTATGGAAATATGTCGTTTGATTGCTAAAAATGCATACTTGACAGGGTTGATACGTTGAGTGAGATTTCCAATTGAATTAGATTTGAGTTGGAAGGGAAAGGACTCTGAGTGAGGGGAGAGATAAGAAATCATGTTTGAAAAGAATGATCTAATACTTCAGATTTTTTTAATTCAGATATCTAGTACTGAATTCCCTTTAAACCATTTCCCTCATTTCGTCTTTTGAACGTGGCAGTTGCAGCTTCTGAAAATGGCATCCAATTATATCCCAAATGTGTTCAATTGGTGAGAAATCAGAAGAGAATAGTGGACAAGGAAGCATTTGTACGCCTAGAAAAGGATGCTACCTGATGCGAGCAATGTGGGTTCGGGCGTTATCCTGCTGATAATGGGCATTGGGTACCCACGAAGACAAGGAAGTGTTACCGGTCACAGCACATCAACCACGTTCTTTTGGGCCGGAATACGAACTACATACGAACTGGAATCGTAAACTTTGTTGTCACGTAGTGGTGAGTTCAACAATTTCTTCTGTATTGGACCTATCTCCACGTAGAAAACACATTCGTTCGCGGCTATTATCATTGAAGAAATAATTACGTGACAAATGAGAGAAAAGGACCCTAAGCCATTCTTTATTACTCGTGCCTGGCAGTACTGCAGACGATGGTGCCTATGCTACGGGATCAAAAGCAGTCTTTTTAAGGGACACTATGAGTGCAGCAATTAGCAACCAGAAATGAACATCGATGGCGTCTTGAATATGCTACAGAATGGAGGTAGAAGTGGCTTCCGGGACCGCTATCGCTTCAATGCGGATGCGTCGATCCATGCGTGTTGACGACACATTGGCTACACCGGCACCTCTCAAACTTATCACATTTCAATATTTTCACCATCTTCACCGCAGCTCGTGCAGTGTGGACGAGTCCAGGTGTGTGACATGCCCCACGCAAAATCGCTTGTCTGATGGAACTGCCTCCACTGACGACGGCATGTCATTCTCTGCTATTACATGCATTCGCTGGGATAAAATCAAAGTTTCTACGATGATTTCCCTGGCAGAAATAACCGCACGAAAATTGAACATTCTTCAGGTTCTTTCCTTATATCTTCTTCAACGTGCGCCGGAGAACTGCACATTTCACATCATTCGTATAACTGGGTTATATGCGTCTCTCTCTCTCTCTCTCTCTCTCTATATATATATATATATATGTAAAGATTTTACCTATACTAACTATTAAACAGATTAATTACATAGTCTGCATAAATAGCCGAAAAGATTTTATTATTTCTTTCAGATTTAAGTGGAGCTTTGGCCACCAAAGGCCAAAGCGAAAACACCATAAAATCTCAGATGATCATCACAGAGGAGTGTATAAGAGCAAGATTGGAATGAGAGCATAAGAGAGAGAAATTTTTTCTTGTGTAAAGTTATTTAGTAAGGATCTTTCAAAATAAACGTCATATAACATGTGGTACAGGATTAGGAATTCGGGGGAAATATCGTAATAGACAAGGAGTCTAATAGGGATTGTTTTGACAGATTTATGATATTAGGAACGTGAATTTAACCAGTTTTATGAGCGTGTGATCTGATAAATAAAAAGACAATTTCGAAGGAGATCAGGAAATAAGAATGAACTATTTACTTTTGAATTAGGGAATGGGATAGAATATATAATTAAATTATTATTAATAGAAATTATTGAATTAAAATTAAATCATTATATATATATATATATCCTGGTGTCACTAAAGACTCTTCGTGTAGCAGACATTGGATTCATCTTGTGTTTGGCGCAATATATCACTAGAACATTCAATGTCATAAATTCAACCAACTGACTGTATTGGAACTGATGTATGCAACACGAGGACTGATTTGTCATCCGCGTGACGTGAGGTGATGTTGAAAATTGTGAAGCTCATTTTTCATAGCCCTCTTATTGCTTTAAATGCGACGTTAACTAATAGTTATGCGAAAAGTTTAATCATTATTCATTATAGCACATTAAGAATCAAATAAAAATTAAATAAACCGAGAATATTTTGGAATTTGTAAATATACACTTCAGAAGTTCAAAAAATAATCTACATTCTTAGCATATGGGTTTACAAATTCTTTAGCGTGATCTTTAGATTTAATGGATAAATTACTGCCGCTCTATAAATTTATGCATCCATTAAAGTATCTTATTAGACAGCATTTAGTATAATGTGAGCTCCAGGTTTAAGCACTTTTCACACACTGGTTGGAAAATATTTAATTATCAATAGTTCAGCTACAATAATAAAATTTGTTTTGATTCCCATTGCACAAATATTAGCTAAATCACTTTTGCTCGAAGACATTCCACTTAGTTAAGGTAATACTTTTATGTCAATAAAATGGATTAGTATGCATTGTGAGAATCATAGTTGTCAAATTAAATAATATCTCTCTATATTATTATAATGGTAAGTTCTTAAAACAAATTATGACATTAATCGCCTGCGTATAACATATATACTCAGAAAGATAGATTTTCATATGCGGATTACAATTTTTAAGAACTTTACTCTTTAGAAACTTTTTAGAAATTAACTTTTGATATAAATAACTCACAAATACCTTTCTTCCTCATTTAACATATTATTTAACAAGCAGCATTAATTGCCCATTAAATTAAATTTCTTGTTTGTATATCCACATGAAAATAACAAAGAACTCTAGGAACACTCATAGATATATCTTGCAAAAATGTTATGTCTATATTAATTGTAAAAGTTTGCATGATACGGGTAAGTGTGATTCATTTGGAAATATTAACAAATTATTTAAGTATTTTAAATGTTCTCAAATTTATTTCTATAACTTATACTAAATGAACAAGAATTCTTTAAATATAACATTAAAAGGAACAAATTTCTGAATATAATAATAACAAGAAAGAAAAATATTTAGTTACTAACTAGATAATGGGAGAAAAGAGAAAAAAAAAATGTTGCGTATAAGTGTTAAACTGGAAAAAAAAACATGTAATCCAGCTAGAAATATAATTTTTTTTTACGACTTTAGATGTCTAATGTATTGTAAATCCAAACAAATTTCTTGTTGCACAGAAATATCGTTTTATAATTCAAAGAAAATAAATTCAGTTTACGTGTGGAAAAAGAACATTCAAAATTAGCTTCAAGGTAGTTTTTTTTTTAAACTTTTGTTGAAATTCAAATGAAGGTCTTTGTAGGAATTAGCTTCTATCATGCTCTGAACATTTGCAAATAGAATTGGTATTTTTTTCCCCGCTGAGATTGCAAAAATAAGGGGGAAATAAAAATAACAAGAAAACTAATCAAAATGGAGATAAATATGAAACTGTATTTTTAAACTCTTTTTTTTTAAAATTTCTACTACTAGCTCACACACTCTCTCTATATATCTTGTTCAAATTTTCAATCGTTTATAAAATACTTTTTATTCATCACTCAAGTTCAAAAACATTTTTTAAACTTGTAGTGGATGACTATTGATATTAATACAGTTTTTTAAAATATTAATTCATTTAAATAATTTAATTGGTGAAAATACAGTTGAGTCTAACCACTTGGCGCGATTTCAAAAATTGCCAAACTTGGCGATTATTATTTATTTATTTATTTTTTGGCTGAACGTTAATTCCAGGGTAGCCACATTTGGCAAAATACCGCCAAATAACCTAATAAAGAGTAACAAAAATAAAATTTTTCTTTGTTGACCTAAGTAGGAATTTACTTATTTTTTTACATTACTTGTTATGATTATGTTTCAGAACATTCAGTGTGATAAGACTATAAAGAATAATTTTTTAAAAATCCTATAAAAAATTTCACGAATGTCTCATAAATAAGTGAATCGTATGACTAGTAACAATAACTGCCGAAATTCAACTACTTTTATTGTTTGCATTTTTTTGCGTATCATTCAGTAAAAATCGTCTGCATCAAATGTAAATAGTTATTCACGAGAAAACTCATTTATAAATCATTATAAACAGTTACATAACAAACCTACCATCAGCGCAAGCAATTAGATAACTTTTTTCATGCGCAGCAAATAAATTTTGCATTCTCAAAATACCATATTTCAAAATATGGTGTCATAAAATTCTGTGACATATGATATATAGTCAATATATTCAATTCCTTTCTAATACATCCTAGTCTTGGATGATTTTTTGTATGCATGCATCATTTACAGCTGACAATATTTCTTTGTATATTCTCCAAAGATTCAAAGTAGATTTCTATACCTGAATTTAAATACAATATCATCAGAATCTCAAAAAAATATAAAATATGCGAATGTAGACCAGTTTATTAGGTTTATTTAGTTAAATTTTTCATCTTCCCATTTGAGAGCATAACATATTTTAGTTGTATTAATTATATGACAAAATCCACGTTAGCTTCGTATTCATATTTCAATAGTCGGAAATAAATTGGTAGTCAATAGCACATAATATATATTTTAAAAGAACTGTAATAAAAACTCTGATAACATAATTTAATACAGATTACACTAAATTTGAAATACTAAATATTCTCTTGAAAAATACTAAGTTTTACAGTAGCAGTAACTGATTTATTGATGGCTTTTTAAAGTCACTCTTAAAAATAACACTAGAGCTATTAACGTTGAATATCACAATTTCAAACCTCGGTCAAGAAGTGACAAGAACTATAATTTAGCTCTGACCACTCCCTCTCCAAACTTCCTCACAATACCAAAGGGAAGGCTTGGAAACTCGATTGAATCAACATGTAACAACACAGCTGGTCCTCAGTGGCATCAGGACTCGAACCCGAGACTCGACGGAAACAACACTGGAAGCCAGTTCTCGATCTTCACCGCTGACGCCGTCACATTCCAAGTTGTTTCCAGAACCAAATATACTCAATTTTTTGGCTAGTTGGAATCCTTATACCACCAAAATTCTATGGGTTGAAATAAAGCGATGGACTAACATGACATGGATCGTTCATTTGAAGTAACAGAACAGTTTTAGAACTAATTTGGGATTGTTTATTCACGTAGCTCTAAGAAACAACACGAGATCTATCGATGAAATATTACTAAATTTTGAACCTCGGTCTCGTGACGAGGATGCCACATGAGTTTGCACCTCCACGTCTAAACTTCTGCAAGTCGCCAACTGAATAAATTAGGACCTTGACCAGATTTACCGTACACCAGCCCCACTACACGATGGGTCTTTAGCTGCATCTGGGCTCGAACCCATAGCTCGACGAATACAACCCCGGCTGTGAGTTTGCAAACATGACAACAGAGCAATAAAATGAGGTTTTGGCTCATGCGAAATTAAACTTAGTTATCTTGTTCTCCTACTAATGGATTTATTTACAGTAATATTTATTAATATTGAATTTTATATTCTTTATATAGGTTTAATAAATATTTAAACTTGGTATGTGATAAGTTTATTTTACATATTTCTTTAGGTTTGTAAAGTCAATCAATCAGCCAATATTGTTTGCCGGTTAGAAAAATAGCATTATCTCCCATATAGGATTGGTCTTTTGAGCAATAGATTTGCTTGTTGGAGGTAGTAATTTTATAGCCTTTTTAATTACATGTATAGAATTGTTTTTTAAATGTACATAAATAAGATGGATTACTTTTAATGTTTACTTTCATTTGCTTTGAATTATTTGTAATGGCTTCCATGTTTGTTTTTTTTATGGTTGAATTTCGGATTTGTAATTTTGATTATTTTCGTGGTCTATGCTGTTAATGAAAATACAATTACTGACGCTTTGATGTTTGGATCTTTTAATAATTTAAAAACTTTTTCTCAGCCTAAAGCTCAGGACTCATTAAGTGAAATTATTACCGTTTTGGAATTTTTTAAAATTCCTTTCTCTTGTGTATTCCTTCGATTTTTTTTTTTTTTTTTTTTTTTTTTTTAAACCTGTAGTTATTTTTTTTACAAACCTTTAATTTTAAATTTTAAATAACGGCTTTATTTTTATTTAAATTAAAATTATCATGCGTAATACGTGTTCATGAATGTATTTAAATTTTATTTAATTAAATGCATAACTTTTTCACATTATAATATCTTGTATTTATCGATAACGAAAATATTTGTGACTTGAATGGTTTTGGTTTGATTGATTGTTTATCTATTGCTTCAATGAATTCTGTAATATTTTCAATTTTTTTAGTTCTAATAATTTTATTTAAATTTTTTTGTAGTAATTATTTGTAATTTAGTGTGATTTTCTATAATTTAAAGTTATGTCAATTAAACATTAGTAATATATATGAGGAGAAAACAACGTACACATAACAACAAACCCCCGTTAACCACTTTCTTCCTTCTTTTTAACTTTTTTTCTCTTTTTCAGCGCTCTATTTCTTCAAAGTAACTAAATTTACCAACCATTTTCATACGCTTTTTAATTTCAACTGTCGCCTTTACTTTTCCAAGTCATGCGTGCGGTTTAAATATCCCAAGGCATTACAAATTGTAAATTCAACAGAGTTACGGATTTCCTCATTTTCGGGAGTACAGCTCGCGCTAACCAGTAATCATTCTCTTTTCACTTTTATTTTCATATGCATTCTTCTCGCTATTCCTTAGTGTGCGAGCAGCTATTCTCTATTTTATACATAAAGGGTGTTTTGAAACTCATGGGCAAAAAGTAAAGGAGTGATAGGAAACATCTAAACAAGCCACTTTCACCATACAATGCATTGGCGGAGTGAGTTTGTGGTGAACCGCTAGACAGCTCGGTAATGGAAACCATAAAGCGAGAGTTTTTTACACATCGTCGCTCCTACCATGAATTTCAGGAGACACGGTGACGTACATCAGGAATGGGCCATGCATTGTGTGCTGAAAATTGATTGTTCAGACGTTTTCTATCACCCGTTAATTTTTTGCCTATCAGTTTCGAAACACCTTATGAGTAATGAAACTGTCGGCAGTCTACAAGAATTTTTAGCTCTGGCCTTTTTCTAATTACTATACATCACCATGCCTCTAGAAATCCACGTCAGAAACGGCGATGTGTAAGCAAACTCCCGCTTTATGATTTCCATTGCTGCACCGCTCCTTCTTTGTATTGTAGGGTGAAAATTGCTTATTTAAATGTTTTCTTTCAGCACTTTAAATTTCGTGCCCTTAAGTTGTATAGATTTCAATTTCAATAGAAGGCTCACGGCAGGAGTAAAAAAGTAATTTGACAAGTGACTGATTTTTTTTTTTTATCTACACAAATGTTTGATCCGAACGGAATTAGGCATTATATTACATAACGTCGGCAGAACGCCACATAATTTCCAAATACGGTTAGATGATAAAAATAGTTTCGAAAGCAGTTATCTCACTCATTTGACTTTAGTATAAGGTAACCAGATTTTAACATTCGAAAAGTAGGACACCACTGCCCGCCGGGGGGGGCCGCGAGATCTTGATTAAAAATTTGGTACCTAAAAAATACTTACTTTTGGTACTTAAATAAATTACAAACAAAAATCATCTGAATCGCTGATTTGTTGACATCACTTGTTTAACTATCACGCAGTACGGTGTGTATCATATCAGAGACAGTAACAAAACTTTATATGCGAGTGCGTTCCTCCGCGGACGACCAACAAACTTCTCACACCCTGACCCTTCTCCTCTCTAAATTTTTCCTCCGTTTCTAATTTTTGTATAAGATGTAATTCCTTTGTAAGAATATTCCAAATGATGCTAAATTGCTAGTGGAACATGTCGCCAAAAAATAAAATTTGTGGAAATGTACAAAGTGTTCTCTCTTCATTTTACAGCTGCAAAATGTTTTCGTCGCTGCCAATGCCAAAAAATGCCACTGTTCATTAAGTCCAAACAATGGTGGTCGTATTCTAGCAACTGATCAAGACGAACTTCGATAAGCAGTTCCTGATAATCAGTTCTCAACAAATATTTTTACTATCAAAATTTAACATTATAAAATTTACAAAAATAATATAAAGCTCATATCTTGGTGAAATAGCTACATTGAAGCCGAAAACCGTATATTCCCTTCCCATTCTCCCGCCGTTCCCTTGCTTGTCGTGCATTTTTCTAAAATTCGGGACTTTCTTAAAAACCCGCTAGACGTGGGATAAATAGTTAAAATTCGAGAGTGTTCCACTAAATGCGGGACGTCTGGTTACCTAACTTTAGTACCTTCCTGCGTATGATGTTTAAGTTCGAAGTGAGTTTTCAACTTGAAATTCTTCTGCCATTTATTCTCTGTTACAATGTAATAAAGCATTTTTTTAAAAAAAATCCTAAAGAAAACAATCAATAATAATTAAAAATTAATTTGAGCTCTGGTGTGGTTATTAAGTCAATAACGCTTTCTTTCAAAAGCAACGCTAATAGAGAACAGTAAACGTCTTTCCTTTGGCAAGATCTCAACCCCCGGGATATCTCCCCTTTATAAAAAACAGAATAGTGATTCGATAAGCTCAAGCGATATTTCACGACCTATTTTTCAAAAACACTGAGCCCTCGTAAATATTTACATCACACTCCATCATCCATTTTCTAAAAATTTCGGTTCTTTTCTGCATGAAACCGCCTCATTTATTATTTCCCTCCCACACGTGCCAAATGGAGCCTACCTTTTCTTATTTCTCTTCCATATCTTCCCTTTTTTCCCCTTATTTCTTCATTTTTTTCCCCTTCGTATCTGGAAGATATCCTCTTTTGTAATTTAGATTTACCTGCTTTGAATACTGCACAGGAGATGGCTGGCCACCCACATTCTGCAAGACGCGAATTAAAAGCTCTGCAGTGAAACCAACAGCTGTGAAGCGGTGGGGAGGGAGGTCTATTTCTCTTCGTTCCAGAGATAAAGCGAGTGGTGTTTTCGTATGGGGAAGGGAACTGGGTGGTGGGGGTGAGATTTGGAAATTTTAAAAACATTCCTCGGTAAAATGCTTCATTTCGTAGAAAGACAGAGGAAGAGATTCAATTCCCTTTGTGACGATCCATGTTAGAAATGGAAAATGCTTTATTCTTTATCATTTGTACATTTTTGGATGAATTTATGCATTCTCTCTTTCTCTAAAAGTATTTAAAACCAACATTGTAAAACATAACATTAGTTTTTTTTTGGTAGATGTATTGCGTTTCTATTCCATTGAAAAGAACAGATTGATAAATATTTGTTACTTGTATTTTGATTCTAATACAGTATAATAACCATAAATCCCATTCTTCCTATTCAAATGATAACTTGACTAAACCAAAATAAAAATCGAAATAAGCTCTGCTAATTTCATTTTAACGTGTCGTCATGTTATTCAGGCTATAAATGATCTTTACCTTAAAATATCGAGCTCATTCACTGAAAGAAAGGAAGTTTAGTCTCTTTTTAGTGTAGCCATCATCTGCCTAATCTGTATCACCGGTTCATCAAAATTCATATTAAGTAATGTTAAGTAAGCGTACTTCTGAGCCCAAGGCTGTACAAAAACAATTACTATCAAGAAAAGAAAATATCTTCTTAAAATACCTGAAGCATTTTTATTTTCACAAGCAAAATATTCTAAAGTCAAAAATATAATCAATGAAAACAACAAAAAGAATAAAAAAGGGTGATTTTGCCATAAAAATCAATTATCAAATTAAATCTTAAGTTATAACAAAGATAAGTTATGAAAGTGAACAGTAAAATTTTGTTCCGATTTTTAAATAAAAGCAGACGATAAAATATTAAATTAAATATGTCTTAGCAATTAAAATACTCGTATACCTTAAAAAAACTAAATGTAATTAATTATTATAATTGTCATGCATTTTAATGTCAATCCTTTGAACTTAACACTAAGTATCCTTAATTTTCTGTCCACACATTTTTGTTGACGCCATTTCCTCATAACATGTTAGCTCATGTTAGCAACATATCACTAAAATGAAATCTAAATACTAAATCTCAAAATAACGATACAAATGAAGTAACTTTCTGTTTTAATCGGCAGACGATATTCCAACCATGTCCTTAATTTTACATATATAAGAGTCAAAATTACAATTTCCGCAGCGAAACAGGTCTCAGAATGTCGTCGACTTACCGCTGTGCTGTAAGTGTGTCTCTAATAACGACCAAAGGGGTACAGCTATCAAAGGAAATGGTACTCTAGACCCTTACTCCCAGTTGAGGGCCTGTGTGGTATGCAATACTGAAAGCAGGATTCACACGCTGCCCTGGGAGAGCCGGTACAAACGTAAATTTCGTTCTATCAGCCGTTTGCGAAAGATCATGGTGGACAATCGTGTGCGGATCGCACGTCTGATGGTTGATAACGATGAATCAGGGGCTGTGACAGATGATCTGACAATCACTCTGTAGTCCCTATCTGCTGTGGCCCTAGGTCGACCGCTACAATCATGACGCTGAAATCTGCTTTTGTCCACCCTTTCTCGCCGCATCGCTTCGACCCATATGACGAGCGAGTCTCCTAATTGCCCAACCTGCCTCATTGAATCCAATGATACGACCTCTTTCAAACTCTGACAGTTGCTCATAAGGAGCTCGAATCCTGCGGCGAGGAATTTTTTCAGTCGTTGAAAGATTATTAAATCGCAATGCACTAGAAAATTTGACCGTCAGATTGAGAATCGCTTCTTATATACACCTGCTGAGTGCGCAGTTTCGATGCTCTGTAGTTCCCGCTATTCATTCATTGGACAATAAATTTTAATCATTTGGATGTTCTGTCTAAATGACTTTGCAAACGAAATTTCATTATAATTGGGAGTATCCTTCTTAGTGCGTCGATTTTTTTGTTATAGAGTATATATATATATATATATATATATATATATATATATATATATATATATATATATATTTCATTGTGAAAAGCATTATTGCAATGCTTTTAATTTAAAGAGGGGGGGATTGCTTAAACTTGGCGTAATAATCTGTTTTTCCTTGTCAGAGGCGTCTTCTTGGAAATTTTTTGAATCATAATATACAGTACATATAGAATGCTACATACCAAAAATAAAAATATATTTCATATTCACTCCTACAGGTCTATAATCATACGAATCCAAATGCCGGTTAAGTTAACATGACATTTCCATGAAGAGTAAGAAAGCCAACGTTATTGACTTAACCGCAATGGTCACTACCGGCTCAGATTAGACAACACCACTTACTCAATTTCCAGTCATAGAAGGAGGAAAATGATGAATAGGTTGTCCAGTTAGTGATGAGTGGCTCAATATTCTTTTTTTTTTACCATACTCAACTTAACTAGACGATCCTAAATAATAATAAAAAAAAAAAAACATATATTCTACGTATTTAGGCTTTTTAAAAATATCAAGAAAATGATTCGCTTATGAGTAATTGTGATTTTAAGTTGAATAATTAATTTAATTTTAAACTACATTTTTATTTTAAATACAGAATGAAGTTTTACTAAAATGATAGTCAACTACAAAGCAGTCCCAGTTAATTAAATTATACGTATATTACAACACTCATCGTCAGAAATATGTTATACCTAGCAAAATGGCTAGACTGAAATGTTATTTGAAAGTAAATTAGTACTTACCAACAAAAAGAAATGACTAAAAATTGAGAGTGAGCAAAGGACTCAATAGGATATTTTTTTTGGACGGGGGTGCCATTATTTGGTCTGCATTCTACCACACATCGTGGTATGGAGTCATTGAGGCTCTTAAGGCTCCCGTCTACTCGCCATTTTGATTTCGTGGACGTAATGTTAATCCTATGGAATTTTGACTTTAATTCTCACATCTTTATTAATTGATGTATTTAAATGCAATAAAGTGCATCTGAAAGAGCAAAAAATAATCAATGCTACTGTGGAATTACTTTTTTCCTCAGATTTTTAAAAATATTTTTATTCTTATTTTAATAGTTCGTTTTTGAGCTTTCCGGTCTTTAAA
>BMAW01014763.1:46639-61541 GCA_019974015.1 Nephila pilipes
TTTTTTTTTTTTTTTTTTTTTTTTTTTTTTTTTTTTTTTTTTTTGTAATTTGGGGAATTTTTCTATAAGCTTGCAACGTTTTCCTGTTGGAGGTTGTCAAACCTGTGAAGGAAATTTAACCAACTAATCAATCAAAAGCCAGATTCAAAATTCATAAATGTTGTATTTTATTTTCCATATGGTTTTGCTTTCATCATTGCTTTCAATGTCGTTTATCTGCATATACATTTGTGATATTTCCTTTACAATGAATTATAAGAATATTCTTTTCTTTTAAAATCAATTGCATTTGTCATTTTATAAGCAATTCAATGTGTAAAAAATTGTTTAGTTCTGGTTTTATTATTATTATAAATTTAATACATTGATTGAATTTTTAAATTAAAATCTTTTTTAGAATTTTGAAAAAAATGAAACATCAATTCATTGTATAACGTATGTACAATATTTGTGTTGAAATATTGTACTTACGAGTCATCCATCTAAATTGATTAAAATGTTTATTCTGACAATTTACTGGGCTGCTGTAATCTCAAGTAATTAAATTGTTGAGCGAAATAATTTTTCTAAGCAGAAAAAAAAAGAATAATTTATAATTTGCTTTTGAATGAATTCGAAAAATTGAATGGTAAGTAAAAAATTAAATTTGATAAGAAAACTGCAGGAACCATATAAAAGGAATGCATTTAAATGAGAAAAACTTGTTATTCAGTGAATAAACATGTTTTCAAAATTAGTCTATAACCAGATTTTCAAAACAATACAAAGGGTGTTTATAAATTGAATATTATAGAAACCGTCTGTGTGATAATTTCTAATTTATTTTTTTTAAAAATGGTGGAAGTAAGCAAATTGCGAATCGTAGGATTGCTATTCGTAATTATCGTGGTATCAATTTCAATTAACAGAAAAATAAAGCAGATTTTATAACTGTTTCAAATTTCTTATGAGTTACGTAATTTAAACAGGTTTGTTGTATGTTCGAAGCATAATAACAGATAAGTATACGATGTCACAGTTCTTTAATAACAAAGCTGTTTGAAATCACATTCGTTAAGAGAGGAGAGGTAACAAATACTTGAGAAAAAAAAATTCTGAGCCATAAAGTTTCTTCTATAACTGTTTTCACAAATTGTGTAATTAAATTTAATTTCATCCACACATTAACGGGATTCTCTTTCGAATAATAAAGTTCATTTTACATTGATATCTCTTTTAAACTCAATGCACCTTCTAATTCCAAATCAGAATCAATTGACGAAGATGATGCTTAAGTAAGTGAATAAGTGACTGTTTGAATTTATCTCTCAAGAACCAAATCTGGTTATGCTGTGCCAAATATTCACTTAAATTTTTCCAGCTATGTTGCAGAAAAAATACAATTCCTTTAGCCATGCGGTAATATCTTGTTTTACCTTGAATTTCTGTTCTCATAGATCCGAGCTCAAGGCTTTGTCCGCTGAATCCCTTAGGAATTTCAGCCAAACAAGAACGAATTATAACACTTTATAGGGGACCTTTCTTGGCATGCTTTCATTTCGCCCTCTGAAGGTCATGCGGGGTAACCTATAAAACACATCACTTTTCACTTCATATTTTGACTTACTTTCTTCAATCTTTGTTTCCGCTCGCTTCTAGAATCTTCAGATCGGAACCACATAACTTCATCTTGATTCCTTATTCGATGTAGATGCAAAAACATTTTATCAATCAGATGTCTCCATAATAATTCAATTTAAATCTGTAACCACTGTATGTCACGCGTTCAACTTAAAAATAAAGATGTGGACTTAAACAGGGACAATCATAATAAGATCATAATAATCCTATTTATCATGAAAAAGGCAATCGGGACCTCTCTTTATAACTAACCACTATACAGAAAGGAATAAAGTTTAATTAGAACATTAACTCATTAGGAAGTCGAATTAAGACTATACACCTGACAAAAAAAAGTTTAAAAGAGATGAAAACTGGTTGACAAGAAGAAAAGTTGAAAATAGAGAAGATCACTAGATTTAACGTGAACCACTACAATTACTTCGTACCAGAGAGTCTCTATCTGTGTGTCATTGGAAATATGTCTAGATGATTTTAATCACACTTGTCTGAAGTCAAGGCTCACATTTTTAATAAGGGAATCATTTTAATTGCCTTTCAGCAATGACAAAGCAGTTATGTAGATTTCCTGAAAGTATTTTCTCTTCAATAAGCCGAAGCATACTTCTATATCTGAATATTAACAGGCACAGCAGAATGCAAAAGTCCATATTTATGTAAATTCATAATTTTTGGAGATGCTATTAGGAAAATTTCTTACATTCGTCGCAGCTTACACAATATCTAGGAATGCTAGCTAAATCTTTAAAATAACCGCTGGTATATCAAGCATTTGGAAATATTTTTAATGCAAGACTGAGTGAAATGAAATAAAACATTATTAATGTGAAAATTCCCATTGCTTTATGATGCGTATAAATTTATATTTAACTTTAAATAAAAACTAAGCATCATTAAGATTACCGTTTACCAGACATTTTGACTTAGTGACTGTAATATTAATAACCTAAGGAATCCCGACTACCGTCCTCAAATCTTGATTATCTTACCTATTTGAATGCAAACAAGTAATGCAAAAAAAAAAAAAAATTAAGTTAATTCCTACATAGGTCAACAAAGAAAAATTTTATTTTAGGTACTTGTTATTAAATTATTTGGCGGTATTTTGTCAAACGCGACTACCCTGGTCCGCTTCGCGGTCCTAACATCCAGCCAAAAAAATCTCCAAGTTTGGCAATTTTTGAAATAGCGCCAAGTGGTTGGGCTAACTGCATTTTCACCAACAAAATTTAATTAAATTAATTAATATTTGGATAAACTGTATTAACATCAATTGCCATCCACTACAAGTTTTAAATAATGTATTTGAACTTGAGTGGATGAATAAAAACCACTTTATTAACGATTAAAAATTTGAACATGATATATATATATGTACTCAAGGACAAAAAAATTAGCGAACCAAGAAAGAATGTCAAAATTAAACGAAATTTTACATACGTAATGACTACTTTGGTATATGTAAATGATTAGAAAATCAAAGAAAAGAATCATTTATTTCAGAGAAAAAGGCAAAAGAACGGAATATTTAATACCCGGTTGATCCCCCTGTAACGCCAATGCACGATACGATACGATCGGGCATTGAGACATAGCCTAGTGGTTATGGTTTTTGGATTCGTGGCTGGCGGTTTTCGTTCAGTCAGGGGTTCAATCCTTGGCCACTAATGATCCACCATTTAGCTGATGCACGCTAAATCTGTCGGGGACCAAAGTCCTTCTAATGGCGGGATGTGGAGGTTAGGAAAAGGAGTTAGCTCTGGTGTCTTCCTCGTCACTTGACAGATGTTCAAAATTACGAGGAACGTCGCCAATAGCCTTCGTGTTGCTTCTAGTGCGACGTTAATGAAAACTAAACTGAAAAAAAAAATTAGATAAAATAGCAAAGATTTGAGGACGGCAGTAGAAATTCCATAGGATTAACATTATGTTCATGAAATCAAAATGGGCCGGTAGACGAGCTCTTTCAGGCTCCCGTCTATCCATCACCATTTTGATTTCGTCAGCTAAATTTTAATCCTGTGGAATTTAGACTTGAATTCTCGCATCTTTACTATTTGATCTATTTGAATGCAATAAAGTGCATCTGAAAGAACAAAAAGAAAAAAAAAATAAGGAATGCTTCAGTGAAATCACTTTTTCCCTCCGATTATCATAAATATTTTAATCTCTATTTTAATAATTCCTTTGCGAATTTTCCGGTCTTTAAAAATATTCTAAAATATTTTTAAAATTCGGAGGGAAAAAGTAATTCCCCAGAAGCATTCGTTTTTTTTTTTTTTTTTTTCCTCTTTCAAGTGCACTTTATTGCATTAAAATATATCAAATTGTAAAGATGAGAGAATTAAAGTCGATATTCCATAGGATTAACATTACATCCATGAAAACAAAATGGCCGGTAGAAAGGAGCCTAAAAGAAATTTGTGTCAAAATTATAACAACATGATATAACCTTCAAAAAAGAATTTTCTGTTTTAAACATTTATTGCAAAATCTTAAGGCAGCTTCATTTAAGTAATTTTATGAGATTTATATATAAGTCGGTTTGAATATTTTCTTTTGCCATATTTCTAGCATAATTTCTTTATAACCCTTATAATCATTATACTCCTGAAAGAAATGTAAGCTCAGTTTATCTCTATCATCGAAATTAGCTTTAGAAGTCTCAGTGAAAAGAAGAAAACTCTGTTTAATCAAACATTTTATTGACAATGACTTAAAAGAAGCTATTAGAAACTTTCTCGGTTTCCAAAGCAGACACGCTTCCAGTTTTCTCCGAACAAATAATTGTTTTATAGTCTTGAAGCAATTAATTGCATTTAAAATTAAAGTTAACTCAAAGGTTGTTTCTCTGTGTAATTGTTTGAGGTCGGGAAACAACAGTTGCTCTGCCTTTGGCATTCGAATTTAAACTTAATGAAATTTTTTGTTTTTTTTTTTGTTTTCGAATCGTTTTCCCTTTCAAAGGAATGGAATTTTTCTGGGCTTAATTCTGAAAGCTCGTTAGTGAATGGAATTTTTTTGTGATTTAGAGGAAGTTTAGAGAATGGAAAGATTAGTGAAAGGTAAAGGATTTATCGGAGAAAGCATGATGGGAGTTTTAAGACATCGAAGTTTTCTCATGAAATTAAAATTCTGCTTGCGAATTTTTTCAAATAATAAATTTTATATAAAATATGTAGGACTAATCGATACATTTAAAATTTAATATTTTACATCATAAAATATAACAGGACATTTTGTTTGTTTTATTTACATTTATGATTATTATTTTTCAAAACGAAATTTTTAAATAATTCGAGATAAAGACCAACGATTTTATATGGTGGAAATGTTTATTAAAATAATTATTGAAATATTAGTTAAAACTGGTCGCAAATATCTAAATATCGCGTTTTTAGGCAAGTAAGAACAATTCTCAAAATTTCAGAGCTCTAACTTGATGGGAAGTTGTTAAATTAACGATAGAAAATTTGATGACACACTGATACACACACAGACAGACACACATCTAGTAAAATACATAACAACGTTAAAACTAACTAAAATTAATTTATTTATACGGTAAATTAAATGGTTGGAATGCAGTTTAACCCAACCACACTCGGCGATAAGAAATATTTGGCGGTATTTTGCCAAATGCTTCTAACCTGGTCCGTTTTACGGACTTAACGTTCAGCCAAAAGAAATCGCCAAGTTTGGTGCCAATTTTCGAAATCGCGCCAAGTGGTTGGGTTAAACTGCAGTATTAAAGAAAATATTAGTTATAATGGTCTAAAATGTATAAATATTGCATTGTTTGGTGAGTAAGAACGATTCTCAAAGTTTCATAGCTCTAGGGTAATGGGAAGTTGGTTAAATTAACGATCGAAAACTTGATGACTCACTGATACATACACAGACAAACACCAAGTGAAATACAGAAAAATGTTTTAAAAAATAGCAGATAACTTCGCAATATGTATCCCTTTGCTTAATATTGTTTTTATTTTGAAAAACCTTGATGATTATGAATTTTTATGCACATGGTATCTACCCTATCTAAGACACGCTCTATTCTATATATAAAAGGGTTTCATAAAGTTTTAATTATTATTGAGAAATAACCAAGGTATTGGAGTAAAATGTATTATATTGTGCATAACTATTAATTATTATGAGAAGGTGGAGTCACCATATAACTGCCATGACCCTTTTAGGCAGATGTGTGAGCTTTTGTGATTGGAAGCTATTGTATCTATGTGTCGAATGTGCTTATTTCTGTTATAGCAGGTCAATTGAAAAGTCCCCTGCCTGACACATAGATGTCGCTTCTAGAATTAAATCCATATGTTTTTTTAATTAGCCCTAACCCTCAAAAGATTCGTGTATAAATTTGACAGATGTCGGATCACTAGTTTGTGAATTATAGCATTTTGAGTGAAGCAACTTTTGTTATTGTGAAATAAATGGATAAAAAGGAACTTCGTGTGTTGATAAAATATTGCTTTTTGAAGGGAAAAAATACAGTTGAAGCAAACACTTGGCTTGAAGCCGAGTTTCCGGACACTGCCCCATGAAAATCAACCATCAAGGATTGGTATGCTAAGTTTAGACGTGGTGAAATGAGCATCGAAGACGGTGAACGCAGTGGACGCCCAAAAGAGGTTGTTACCGACGAAAACATTAAAAAAATCCACCAAATGATTTTGAATGACCGTCAATTGAAATTGAATGAAATAACTGACACTCTAACGATATCAACTGAACATGTACATCATATCATTCACGAATATTTGGGTATGAGAAAGCTCTATGCAAAGTGGGTGCTGCGCGAGCTCACTTTCGACCAAAAACAACGACGAGTTGATGATTCGGAGCAGTGTTTGAAGATGATCAAGCGTAATAATCCCGATGTCGATATGTGACAATGGATGAAACATGGCTCCATCATTTCACCCTAAAGTCCAATCGACAGTCATCCGAGTGGACTGCACACGATGAACCCGCTCCAAAGCGTGGGAAAACGCAACAGTCGGCTGGCAAGATCTGTATTTTGGGATGCGCATGGAATAATTTTCATTGACTACCTTGAAAAAAGAAGGACCATCAACAGCGACTATTACATAGCATTATTGGACTGTTTGAAGGACGAAATCACTGAAAAACGGCCGCATTTGAAGAAAAAGAAAGTGCTGTTTCACCAAGACAATGCACCGTGTCACAAGTCTGTGAAAACGATGGCAAAAATCCATGAATTGGGCTTATAATTGCTTCCTCCTCCACCGTATTCTCCAGATCTAGCCCCCAGCGACTATTTCCTGTTCTCAGATCTCAAAAGGAGGCTCGCTGGGAAGAAACTTTCGTCGAATGAAGAGGTGATCGCCGAAATTGAGGCATATTTTGAAGCAAAGGACAAATCGTACTACAAAAATGGTATCGAAAAGTTGGAGGGTCGCTATAATCAGTGTATCACCCTTGAAGAGAATTATGTTGAATAAAAAAAAACTAATTTTGCCAAAAAAATATGTTTTACTATGGTAGGCCGGGGACTTTTCAATTGACCTGTTATGCTATAAACTAAATAACAAGAATGTTTTCCTTATTGTAAACAGAGTGGAAGGGGGAAAAAGGTTGCAATTCCAGTTTTACTCACGTTTAGTGATGACACACAGCAGAAGAGGTGTTTTGAAAGAAGAAACTTTGAAATCACGAAATGAACTTTCAGAAAATTATTCTTGCGATGAAAATAAATTTGATGGTAATGTTGGAAATTTTATTATGAACTACGAAAGAACTATTGTGAAAATTGTTCATGTAATATAGTATTCCGAATCCAGATCAAGTAACAGCTAGCTGAATGAAAATATTCCAAGTAAATGCAATTAAATAATTCATTAAATATCAAAGAATTGTTAAAGTGTTAAGAAAAAAGTAATGGAGAGCCAGCACTTCTTTAACCATTTCGCTACCGGAAGGAGAAAACAGATGTGGTTTTTTACCGCGGAGTGTTACGTTGTGCCCAGACGATTTTAGATATGAAGCCAAATTCGGTAAAAAAATTCCTCTAAAATCGGCTGTTTATTAAAATATTTTGGTATTTACATATATTATTTAAACTGCATTAAACTTAATATATACAAAAGAAAAAAAAAGATTTAATCGAAAATTGAATGTTTTATGCATAAAATTACATAAAAAATAATACTTTTAAGAAAATACAAAATATATTTATATATGTCACATAAATTTCATGGTGTAATGATGTACCATTATATGGAATATATAGATATAAAAGATAAATCTTATTTTTCTGTATGGTATATTTATAAGAAAATTCAATTCATAATACAACGTCACATGTTTTATACACATATTTTGACACTTCACGCAAAACTTTGAGCAAAGGCACATCTCAGTCCTTTTTTTTTTTACTTTATGTACAGATTTGGATTATTTTCGATAACATTACTGTCAGATTCATTCATTATTTAACAAATATCAGTATCAGATAAATACTTTCTTTTCATCATGACTGTCGCTACAAATAAAAACTGACCGAAAGAAACGAACAGCTGAGAACATCTGCTACCAAAAGGACTAACCCCCATAAAGAGTCATAAATTCTCCTTCGAACTTCTAAGAAGCAAGCAAGAAAGAAAAAAGCAAACCGAAAGCAAGTACATCCTTTAAATCATGTCATTACATTTAAAGAGCCGCGCCGCAACACGTACGATTAACAATTACTCCCCCCTTCTGGTAGCCAGAAGAGAAATCCAAGCCCATATCACCAAGGTCAACACTCCAAATAACCTATCTATATAAATTTCGCGGTATTATAACGCCATATAGTAACATTAAAAAAATCAAATCAAACGTTCTCATCGAGCGTATCTCTATTGATACGGTGGGCCGTAGAAGACACTCACGGAACGTATCACCCGTGATACGCTATGCACGGGAGAGCCAACACGAGAGTAACGCCTGTGATATGCTGGGAGCGAATGGATTAAAGTGATTAAAAAGAAACGAAAGGTGAATCTATATGGAAAATACATCAGCAGTGCTTAGTTTTATCTGCTCCACGACCTATTCAAAATATTCTTAAAGAAAATCTGGGACCTACACCTTACTCCAAGTGAAATATTGCTAAAATCAGTCCTATAACTTTTTGGAGACTTTTCATAAATGATACAATTTTGACTATCATAAAGAAATGTACAGAAGTTAAAGCAAGATTAAAACAAAATAATAAAACTTGGATAATTTCTGTCGATGATATGAATTCCTTTATTACAATATTGTATATTCCAGGAGCTGTAGCCGCAAAATGTGTTTCCATCACTAGCCTTAGGTCAAATACTTGAAGCCACAATTTGTTCCCTTCAACAATGATTCGGAACAAATTTTTAGAAATCATGCGGTACAAGCGAAAAATTTCAAGATCGGATAGATTGAAAGATGATAAATTTGCACTCATATCAGTTGTTTGGAATATATTCATAGAAAATTGAGTCATGTGTTACAAACCAGGGAAAAACATTACTTTAGAAGAGAAACTCTTTCCATCTAAGACACGCTTTAGATTTTTGCCATATATGCCAAACAAACCTGGGGAATTTGGCATCAAATTTTAGTTGGCTGTAGATGAGATCTCGAAGTAAATAATTAACGCATTTCCGAATTAAGGTAAAGATGATTCCAGATCAAATGAACTAAGCGTTGGTGAAAATGCTGCTCTTATGTTAGTACAGCTTTATCTCAAAACAGGACGAAACATAACAAGTAACAGTTCTTTTAACATTTCTAAAACTTGTAGAAAATTTAAAAGAAAATGGTTTGAACTATGTTGAAACAATGAATAGAGCATAAAGAGAAGTTCCAAAATACTTGAAGAAAACGATAAACAAGAATTATATATTCAACAACCATCATGACACATAATAACATCATTCTTGTTTTATTAGCAATGAAAATAGAACAAAAATATACTTCTTCTTTGTACATTGTATTCTTCATTAGAAGTTACTTAAAATGAAAAGAAAACTCCTGGAATAATAAATTTCTACAATTCCAAAAAAAATGGATTTTGGTTGAAGAGATCAGATACCAAGAAATATTTCGTGAAATCAGCTTCAAGGCGTTAGCCTACGCATGTTTTTTTTTTTTTCATTATTTTTGATCTAGTGGTTAATTAAAGCATTGGTAGTTTTTAATGCGAATACAGGTTCTAAACTGAGCAGAACAGATTATATTCTAAAATTAGTGGAGGAGCTGAGAGAGAAATATATTGAAAAAGAACCAGAAACTATCAATCCGCGTACTACCCCATAAGTTTCAAACAAACAAAAAAGTATTCACAGCAGGAAAAGAATCAAATTCCATATCATTCTATGAGAAATATTTTGAGAAAACATAGTAAAATGTAAGAATTAAAATTTATTCAAATATATGTTATCTAAAAATTATTTTCACATTTAATTTCAAACGGTCTGCTAAAATCTTAAAGAGTATGTATTTATTCTGAAATTAAAAATTTAAAGTTTCTTTGATGATAATTTCCAATTAACTAAATTTTACATTGCATAGTATTCTAGAAGATAAACTTTATAAATCATCAATTAAAAGCCATTGTATTCATCATGAAACACTTTATTTTCTGTCTGTATTATCATAAAAATTAAGAATAGAATAATTGAAGTCAATGGGTTGGCTATGATCCACCCCGGTTGTTCTAGGCATACCAGAAATACGGCAATTCTAGAGTTAAAACCCACTAAAACTACGAATTTATTTTTAAAATTCGTTATTAATAGATAGATACAATCCGAAAATTAACAGAAAATTTTCTTAAGGAAAATTCCAATGATGTCTTTTTAGTTTTTAATATATTGTATTAAATGAATGTATTTTAAAATCATAGTTTAAACCAGTGCAAGAAGTCAATTATGTTCAAACAGTGAGTGTAGAAAGTATTAAAATACAAGAGTCTTTTTGTAAAAAAAAATATCTTTGAATCCTACATATTTAAATCTAATTGAATATAATAATAGTGAATACGAAACGAAATATTTAAACACAGAATTGAAAGTTACAGAAAAAAAATATTAGTAATATTTAAAACTAGAGAGACAGCTAAAAATTCCATATTAATAAGATACCTTCCTGGAGTAGCTGTTTACATATTTCTATTTTTAGAAAAAATATATTTAATTATATTATCAGGACTAATACTTTAGTAAATTGTTCTTTTCTATAAATAACAATTATAAAAAGTATTCCCAAGTTACTTTAAGGCAAATTAGCCTATTAATTTTAGTAACAAAAGTTTGAAAATGATTAAGGAAAATTAAAAATAAGGATATGTATATATGTATATAAGGATATGTATATATGTATATAAGGATATGTATATATGTATATATATATATATATATATACATATATATATATATATGTCTGTGTGTGTGTAGATTCTATTTTACATTTATAATTAAATAATTTATAAATTAGGAAAACAGTTCTCATCTATAATATATATTTTATAATCATAAATATTGGTTTAGTTAATCTTTAAAAATATTTTTATGGAACATTTTACCATCTGATGGCGAGTTATTTTTAGGTTCCTTTCTTTTTACGAATTTCTAGAATTTTACTTATATTTAAGGGCGCTTATTTATTACTGAAAATTTTATATATTAATTTTTTATCATTATTTTTCTAGGAATAGAGGTATTTTTTTTAAAAAAAATAAATTTAATTAATAGGATAAGTAAATTTAAATAAATATTATTTCAGTTTCATAAAATCAATCAATCAATTAATGTAGGTTGGTAGTTAAATGCTTTCTTAATAAAAAGCATTATTGAGCCGTATTGGAAAGGAACATCATTTGAGCTTTTGATGTTCTTTTCCAATAGGAAAAAGAACACCATTTGTGCTTTTGGAGGAAAATTATTATAAATATATATTTAAGTAAGAATTATTTAACAATGTGCATAAATATGAATAGATTTTTAATGGATTATAATAAATTAAGTATTTTGGCTTATATTATTTGTTTCCCTTGTTTATTCATTTGGTTTGGTTGAATTATTGTTCTGAATTGGGTAATTCCACTAAAGAGGGATAATTAGATAATTAAGGCTAGTATAAGCACTCTATTTTCAGTCCCATGTCTGAGAGAATATTATAACTACTTTATCTCCTTTTTGAATTAACTCCCTTTGTTATTTTCTGTTCAGATATCTAAGTATGTCTTGGTATGTTTTTCATGTTTTGAATTTTGTTGCAATTATTAAAATTTATGGTCTTTTTCTTCATTTATAACCCTTTGGGGAATCAACAGTTTTCACTCTCTTAATACGAGCAGCGTTACGATCAAGCAGTAGCTGAAATTAGCATCCTTTTTTCCTTTGTGGCTTCTGAAAATGTCACCTTTTTCTGACGGTGATATAGATAGTTCACTCGCTTTTAGAATACAGTCTCTTAAGAATTATTTGCGGTACATTAATGTCATATGTACAATAAATATAAACGACCCTTTTAAGGAATTGAGTAAAAAATAAATATTATAAATATTAGTTTGCGAAATATTAAATTAAAATATCTAAATAAATACACGTAATATAAAATTTTATGAAACATTCAATTAGTATATCTACGTAAAACTATTTTTTGTGTGATACATTATAAAAGATAGAATTATTATTCACATATATATCATCATCAAATTTATGCATCATCAGAATTATCTAGCTTTTGCTTTTGAGCAATTTCAGAAGCACATTTGCACCAAATTACACAAAAAAATAACTAGATCAACTTCAATCAGAGTAACAATTTCCCTCATTATGCAAACAATTAATGGTGCCCGTATTGAAATCTGTATACTATGGAACTTTCTAAATTTTATTAAAAGATATCGTTTGTGACTCAGGCAACGTGGATAATATAATCGGACGACTCAGCTCGTCAGCGAGCAGTGGGGATAAGTTTCGCTGGCGAGTAGGGTTCGGGATCAATAATTTGAGTCGAAATATTTCAGATGAGTTAAAATTCTATGTTCGCTATGCGAATGCGAGCAGGTCTCGTTCATAACCATTAACCTATTAATCACTAAGCTCTTTCATAACTATTAACCATTAAGCATGTAATTATTCATATGGTACATATGTATTCGTGAATATTCTGTTATGTTATATTTCAGAAATTTAATGACTATTTATATTTACCTTGTATGCTTTAAATTTTGTATCTGAATAAATACTCGTTTTCTTCCCCTCCTTAGATTAGCTGGAAATACATAGAACATAAATATTGCGAGCCACTGATATACATCAATACGAAAATGAAATTGTCTTACCAATCCCAATAAAATGGTCAAAACTAAACAAAGCAGAAAAGGAGGCTTATTTATATTATTTTTAATTCATAGTTCCTTTCTATGTAGCAAATACCGTCCAAAATTAATCACAAAGAAAAACATGAATTTCAAAATTGATCTGTGGAAATGCCTGTGACTTTCATTTCCATAGATGGATTGACGATATATCGAACGGAAATGAAATTGTGAGAGAACCACTATTCTAATCTTACTAATAGAAACGTTTTGGCGCCAATCCCAAAAAGATTGTCAAAAAATTAATAATGCTAAAGAAGGATTCTTTCCTCTTTGAGAATTAAGTAGAAAATATCATTAAAGATCCATAACAATGAGAAAAAAATGCTTCTCAAAACCCATAATGCCCGATTTTCCAACAAAAATAACTAATTCCTTCGCAACTAAACGAAAGCTCCATTGGTCCCTTTTTATAAATCTCTTGTCAATGGCGGGTCTAGATGAATGGGAAATCTTCAGGGGTATCGATGCACATCTGGATTGATACAGGCATCCCAGGGCATTCTCGCTCGTTCCTAATGACGGGCACAAATCATAGGGCTGTATAAAGGGCGCCCCCGCTCCGTGCCGTCTTAAGCTTTATGGATGGCCCTGCTCTTCAATCGTGTTCTGTGGTTTATTAGTCGCCAAGAATCCAGGCAACAACGTGGGGCTTTGTTCTTTTCACTTAGAGGCAGATTTGTTCTTTCCTGTAAGTCGATTATGAACTGTAGTTGAAGATCGATCACTCGCAATAGAAGCAAGTGGAACAGGAGTTGCAATTATGATAAGAATGCGAGTCCCTTGGAGCTATTGTGTACTTATTTTTGTGTGATTAAGGATTTATGGGCTTAGTGTTTTTGGTTTTATTTTGAAAACACTAATTTCTTTGGAATATTTTGTGGGTAGTATAGCAACATTTTATTATTTAACTAAAAATTCAAAAAAAAAAAAGAAATTGTTTGAACATATCGTATTTATATTGCATTACTTATCAGATAGCATAGTTCTAATTAGCTATCCAAGGGGCTATTGTTTTAGTTAACCCTAAAATGTCGTACCTGACCACTTTTAAAAGTCATTAATCTTGTTTTTGCGTATATGCTTTGTCTGCTTTCACCTGGATCGAACTTAATTTTCAAAATCACGTCGTAATAAAATTCTCCTGAATTTTTTATTGGATTGAAATAAAATATATGTAACATATGTCTGATACCTGATTTCACCACTATATAACTCATTTTCAAAAATATGTTATAAATATCACCCAATTTCTTATTGGACTAAATTGAAACAAAAATAAAAATTTATTAAAGTATTTTATATACTAATCGTTTTAGTATCACCTGAAATCATATGTAAACTGGAATCAAGATATGACTGAAAAAAAATAACATTATTCAGAATTTTAAGACAGATGTGAGGCAGCCAATTTTTTAGCCACCCAAGGGGCTTCTGGTTCAGGTGGATCACTTCTCAATTTTTGTATCGTTTGCTTTAATGTTAATTATATTTAGTTTCAATATATTCAATTTCATAATTTATCGTTTGATTTAATTTGAATTACATTTAGCTTAAATGTATTCATTTTAATAATTTATAGTTATTTAAATTTTAATATCGAAAAATTTTCCATTGTCCATTTCTCGATATTTCATCGTTTCCTTAATTCTTACAATTAAATGAATAATTTAATAATAATTATAAGAAAAGCGCACCTTGGGTGGTTAAATATGTTTTTTGCAAAACTTTGCAACTTTTTTTAAGTCTTCGCATATAAATAATAAACTAACTTTGACGTTTTTTTAATGCCATAGTTGCTCCAAATTTTATCTTTTCTTTTGACATTTAAGGCTCCCGTTTACCGGCCATTGTTATTCCTGCAACGTAATTTTAATCCTATGGTTTTGTTTAGTTTTT
>BMAW01014770.1:0-26806 GCA_019974015.1 Nephila pilipes
ACGCGTCACTGTAATGTAATAATTTTTTTCATCAAATCTTGTTATTACATTTTTTTTTCGCTCTATATAAACCAAAAAAAGAAAAATAGACTTAAAATACGTTATAGTAGCTTAATATAGCAGTCTGAGGATCAGCTTATCAAATGGTTATGTGAAATTTGTGAACATGTAAGATACACATTGGATGCCTTAAAAAATGCCTTAAGCGATTATGATGTAGAAAATATATCTCGCTGTGTGTCCTTACATTAAAGAGTAATTTGAAGAGTATGGATTATAACTGTTCATTTTCAAATGAATACATAATGAAACAGATCAAATAAATGACTAAACCAATGGATCAAAACAGATCAACTGATTAGTCATAATCAGAAAATCATTGCCAGAGGTTTTCCGGTTGAGCAACTCATCCATTTTATTGATAAAATAATTATGGGAATTCGATGCTGTTCATTAAATATAAATAAGCCTTATAATCAATTTTTGGTGTAAACCAGAAATTTGGTGATAGATGTACTTGCTCAGTCCCCTCGTTGTTTAACTATGATTCAAAATTCAAAAAAAAATTTCCTTTCTTCAAGAGCTAACATGTTACATCTGTTATCAAGTTAATTCAAACTAATCAACCAATCAACGAAAAAAGGTTAAAAATGTATTATTGAATTATGGTTATTTTAAAGTTTTCATTAGAATTTATGACTTAAGATCATTGATTCTCTCTCTCTCTCTCTCTCTCTCTCTCTCTCTCTCTTTCTTCTTTTGTATCTCATTTATGGAGTTGTGGAAGCCAAGTTGATAGAATAATGAAATTGTAATTAGAATGATAAGTATTCTGGTCTCCTTCTGCTATAAATAGTTATGTTCAATGCTCAGGAATGATGCTGTAAAGTCCTCATATTGGCGTGGTGTGATATTTATCATAGTAGGCTATGAGATCATTTTCCCCCTTCACTTGACCATGGGGTAAAATTATAACATATCGCCAATCACCTTCGTGTGTATCATCAATTCCTGTTATCAATATGATGTCATTCACCAAAAGCCATTGTTTGCATCTTTACTAAGCAAGAAATTAATCATTCATACTTATTATATAACCTGAGGACAAAAATTATTTGATATGATGTGTTCCTTTTCAGATATACGGGTTGATGAAAATGAATCAATAATTATAATTGAACTTTAATTTTAAAAGAAACATTATTTCGCGATATAAAACAACACTCTTGCAAATTTTACCATAGAAATAATTATGATGAAATTACTCATGTAAGAATAACCATCTAAATACTATTTAGAGAATTGCAGTGTTTTTTTCCGTATTCTGATTTAGTAAATAAACATCTGGTAAAGGTAGGACATGATTTAGTTGTTTTGTTTAGACTCCCGAGTCCTAGCAATGCAAAACTATCTATGAATAAGATAAATTTTAAAATGACTGGTTATTACATAATTTTTAATCATAAAAGCCACATTATATTGCGACGCACCAAAATTGTGCAATGACATTAAAACTGATTTTTCAGAGGGAACATCTGCATTTGAGACAGGCATATAAAATGCCAATTATATAGCCCTAACTCAAGGAACTCAATAATTTTTAAAAATTTTACACTTATTTTTGTCTGAAAGGACATATATTATTTTTTAGAATATCTATAGAAATGCAGAAAACTATTTTTACAGAAAAGTATTTCAATTTAAATGAACTTGAAGAAATTATAAAACCTCCCATAATTACATCATAAACAAAACAAAACAAAAATAAGTGCTTACGGTAAATGATTTCACGCTCGCTCCTAAAAATGGCCATGGTAGCTTAGCAGTCATGATCACGGACTAAGGTCAGAGTTATTTAAATCGAGTCGTGAGCTCGAGCGCTGATGCCACTTAAGACCCGTCGTGTAGTGAGGCAGAATGCATGTTAAATCTGATATAGGTACCAAGTCCTCTTCTGGCTTGATGTGTGAAGTTGGAGATAGAGATGCCGTCTGAGGTGTTGGCCTCGTCACTTGACCGAAACTCATAATAAGGAGATCCGTCGCCAATAGTCCTCCTGTTGCATCGTTAATAAACAGTCAGAATCATTCTCTTGGAAAGCTGGAACCGTGCTAATTTATCATTTGAAATATGAATTCATTAATAACATAATCCTTATAAATAATTAATAATATATTAATTAGATTTATTTCAATCGTACTTTGTGAAACTTTTTGGAATAACTCACCTGCTTTTGTAATGTAAATATTATAACTATTAGTGACTGTAGTAAATTTAACGGAATATTTTTTTCAATTTTGGAGTAATAAAGATCTGAGGAAATTTTAATTTTATGAAATTGTATACTTATTTTTATATATAGAGTTGAAATTCTATTACTCTATTTTGTGTTACTAAAATTATTTTCTAAGCACGCACTATTTTCCTCTATATGTCTATTAATAATAGCATTATAATATTATTTGAAATTAATCGTGTGATTAGTTGAAATTTTATCAGCATAATAAATAATTAAAAAGTAAGAAATACATTCTACATATTTCAATTATTTTATTTGGGATTCATCTGAGTATATGGTTTTCATTCCTCCTAATATTTTCTTATAATAATATTAAAACATTTTTATAGAGGACGATAAATGTTATTTTTTCGTAGTGAGAAACCTTCTATAATCATTCATAGGAAGATTAATCATAATCAGCTATAAAATTATTATTTGTAATGTGTCATTAGTGTATAATATGTATATGAACAAAAATAATCTGCTGGAGGAGAAAAAATATATGTAATTGTGTGATAATATCAGAAATGAAATTCTTACACGGCTTGAAACAGCGCACATAACTATCAACGTTTCCCCTCCCCTTCCTTAACCGAATCGATGATTTCTTAAAATGATAGGTCTAATAAGAACCATATACATATTTACTAAACATCTATTGGATTTTTTTTTTCTGTTCAGCTTAAATATATATTGGAAATGTTTTTAAAGTAATAAATACTGTCTGGTAATTCTACAATAAGGCCGTCGAAACTTTTTTTTCAAGCCGTGTGATTGAGCTTGTTTCCAATATTCGTGTTGTGGAACTGATGCACTTTAAGCTTATCAGGGCTTAAGGTCCTCTAGTTGTGATGTTATGTTTAAATAAGGAGAATAGATTTGAAACTCTTAGGACTTATTCTTTCGGCGTTACTAAAAAATTAATGAATTAAAGTAATAAATTAAAATATACGATAATATTAGCAATATTGATTCTTATTTCACATTTCCAAATTCTGAAATATTCTTAAAGAAATTAATAAATATAACTATAATTTTTATTATTTACTTTCATACTATTAAGTATATGCTAAATAAAGCCGATTACTTTCTAAAACAAGAAATACGAATACTAATTCAAAGTTAATTTTGTTTCTATTCATACATAAATCCTTAATATTTTTATTTTGTAAGCATGTTTCTAAAACAGACAAACCACAAAAGTTAGAAATTAAATCCTTTCTAACTTGCCTCCCGCGAGGAGAATTGATTTCTGGCAAAACTAGTACCGTTCATCTGTTTCGGCACAAAAGGAGAAAATAGGAAAGGACATTCTTTTGAAAACGATTGCCAACGTCAAGAAGACTATTTTCTTTCATTTGCTATCGTATATTCTATTGATTTGGAATTTGAATGGTTTTTTTCTGGAATGTTGGATTCATTTCTGGAATTTTAGTAATCGGAAAAACAATTCCGAAATTATGCGGACAGATAAGTCATGTTAATCGAAATTATTCATCCAGGAATAGATAGAATTATTTAAAAATATTTGCAGCTGTTACGGGCAATAATTTTACATAATTTAGTTTTGTTAACATTCCCAACAGATTAATAATGAATTATTAAATATTTTATTTTTCTTTATGATTGAAATTGGAATATTAAGTTATTTATAAGTCTTTATTAAAACAAATCTTTTGTAAATGTATTCTTAGATTTACAATACAATAAAATGCTTGTGAAAACTAATTCTTTGAAATAAACTGATTCATTAAATTGAATCAATAAGCTAGAAAAATTTTCTTGTTTCACATTTTTGCAAAGAATGCATAAATAAGAAATAATGAAAATCTAATTACCTTTAGCAAATATTAAATCTAAGGATTGAATAATTTTAATTTTAAATAATATACTTAAGAAGTCTAAGCTCATCAATTCAGTTATTTTGAAAAGCAAGCTAATTAACGTAGCTTTGGAAAGGTAGGGTATATACGTCATAAAAGACGTAGCTGTTTAGATTCGTTTGTTGAATATGCTGAAAATCTTTTACTTCGTAATAATTAAAGTACAATTTAATCGTGTTTTAAAAGAAATCTCCCACTTTTCCTTTTATTTCAAGTAATTAAGAATGAAGTACTACCATAAGAATTACTTCATTAATTATTCATTTAATAATTATGTGTAATGGAGGCCTTTTCAATAAACATTTGAACATCCTTTGAAACAAAATATAATAATTTAATAACGTTCTGATATCATACATAATGATACACACATTGCCATTGCCACATACATAACTGCAAAGGTGTGTGTGTGTGTGTGTGTGTGTGTGGTGTGTGTGTGTGTGTGTGTGTGTGTGTGTGTGTGTGTGTGTGTGTGTGTGTGTGGGGTGTGTGTGTGCAAGTGTGTGGGGTGTAAAGTGTGCAGGTGGGTAGTACTGTTTCAGGAGTGTGGATAATAAATTTTAGTTCCGTAATTAATCACACCCAATTTTATCTACCATTAAAATTGTTAATATTTTTATTCGTGAAGAGTAAGCAAGCAATACCTCCATTGTTTCTAACTTACAAATAATATCTTTCTCGCAAATATATTTCGTAATAATTTATCTAATTTTTAACATATGTAGTATATTATTAAAATTACTTGTTTCGATTTCTTCAAGTACTTTTTAAATACGTATTCATTAATCAATAAAAACTCTCTCTATATATATATACTATATTTATATATATTGGTAATTAAATAAATAATTTTAAAATAATCCAAGTTTTTTGAGTTCTCGATTTTGAAAATTACGTTTTTCTTTCTAATAAATGAATTTTTTCTAAAAAAATTATTTTTTATTATTCAATATGGATTTTATGAAAATATTTATTAATTATTATTTTAAAGAAATATTTCTATGTAACTGGGAGACTATCTCTAATAATATTCATCTATTGATTAGAATTAACATCATTTTAGACGATCACGACAGCTACTAGCAATGAACCTCTCTATTTTGAATATCTCTCAAATTCAGAAGATAATAATAGCTAGTATTATAATCTCCTGAACTCCCGTCTAAGTAACTGCCGCGGTAGAATAGCGGTGATGGGAGTGGATTCACGGCTGGCGTTCCTTCCGTCGAGTTTTGGGTTCGAGCCTTGAGGCCACTAAAAACTGCAGTGCAGCAGGGTTGATATGTTGAGGTTACAAATTCTCCCTTGTCGTGGTGTAGAAGTTTGTAGGAGAAGTGCCAGCTCGAGTATGTCCTCGTCACTTGATTGAGACTCAGAATTGCGACGTCCGTTGCCAATAGTCTTCGTAAAACTTCTCAGTGCGGCATTAATAATCAATCACAATATTCCAAATAAAGTATTGGAGGAATATTTCTAATATGGAATGCTACACCTGTGAAACGGTTTATCTGCAAATTGCAAATTTTAACAATAAATTGTTACCCGGAATTCGGTAAATTATATACATAGCTATAACACTTTTAAATACTGATCTTAGTAAACAGGAAGATTGTGATAACAGAAGCTTTTAATAATCTTTGTTACTACAATAAGAAATAAAATCGTACAATTGTGTTAACAATTCATTCGACTCGCCAGCAATTACATTATCCATGAAAGATAAACTTCACTTATTGAAAAGGAAAAAAACAGAATTTCAGTTTAATAATTCGCCTCCAGCACACAAATAAAGATTAATAAATTCGTCAAGAAGAATTAGAATATTATCAACAAGAAAATGTAACATTGAAACATTCAAATTGAGCACACGATTGTTTGTTATTTATTAGACCAAAAAATGAGAAATCTAAAAAAAAAGGTTTTCTAAGGCGGGATTATTTTATATAAAAATAGAATTGCGATTAGGAGAACAAAGTGTTGATAGTTATATTTTTGACATGCTTATTTTTTAAAACATGGTAACAAACATTTAGTGTATTCTATTAAATATTTTTTACTTGTATTTTCATTGCAAGTATTATTCATGTATAAGTGTTACCTATAATTTAGAATAAATTTGTTGATATTATTTATATTATTTATATTGAGGATAAAATTTATTTTCATTTATTTGTTTCACATTGTAAATGAATCAAATAAATCATCTTGTCATACAATTTTCTTATATATTCATGAGTTGAGGAATTCCTGGTAATTAACTGTAGTGCCGATTTTCTTTGAAAGTTTCTGAATTACCGGTAATATATAGAGTCGGTAAATTTGCAGTCACTAATTTCAAAATGAAAAAGTATTATTATCCCACCCTTTTTAGTGTTATTAGGACTCTGACCTATGACTCGACAAGTGCATCACTTCCCTCAAAACTTTTTATTTTAATACTGTGACTTTGGGTTATTCACGATTATCTATTCACTAACCTTCGGTATATAATTTATTTGAATTACCAACCTCTTGACAACTAAATGAAACGTGTATACTCAAAAGATGAGAAGGGTAATGAATTAAATCGAGAATAATGAGAAAAAAGCGAAATAAAATGGAAAAGAATAAAGGGACAGAAGATGATGAAAAGAAGCATTGATAAAGTAAAAAAAAAGGTTTTATATTCTCCCATCAACATCTTTTTTTTATTTATATCTGAAAAATAAGGCTTAGTACAAACAATCTATAATGCAAACAACAGAAACTGATTCGAAATCCATTCTCTTTCCGTGTTTAGAAATCATAAATACTAAGGAACTTATAACCATCATTCAAGAAATCTTAACTTTTATTATCTAGTTTAAAAATATGTATTAAAAACACACAGTAAAATGTTGCACTTTCGAGTTGCGACTGTTAGATTAGATAACTCATTCACAAGTTGCTCGTTATTTAATTCCACTGAAATGAATTAGCAGCATTGTTGCTTATTAATATAACAGGTTTGATGACATACTTAGTACTCCTTCTTCATTTGAATCATTCGGATATGACATTAATTATTTAACTCATTCTTTGTCCAAAAAACGACTATAAGCTACGACCTTCGAAATTTCAACCACAGCAACGTTCAGGTTGCAGCATGAGCTACTCACGAATCATTTCCCTTCAACTAATATCTGGGGTTCCTTTCGATTATATATAAGTTCCCAGCTTTTTCCCAATCAAATGGAACGTGATGCAAATTAAGTAAACTTTGGAAGTGGAGTGAATAGATATAATCAAGTCGTATAAAGTAACTGAGAATCGAATTGAAGTAAATTAAGGTTGCAGTAATAAGAATAATGTCGGTGTGATGTTCGCGGAAATTTTCTGACATGTGTAGTGAATTTGGTGAGATGTTGGGATTCAGCGCTGTCATAGCAGTTAGATGAAGTTCTCGCGCATTCTTATTCTGGTAAACGCTTAATTTGATGGATTTGAGAACTTGTAAGATCTCATGGATAAAGATAATAAACTGCTTGAGACCAACCCTTTAATAGAGAAGTAGATAAACATATTTTAGATACTATTTTTACTTAGACTATTTTATTTACTTAGACTATTTTATTTACTTAGACTATTTTATTTACTTAGACTATTTTATTTACTTAGACTATTTTATTTACTTAGTCAGTGCTTGAATTTATATATCTTATAATTAGAATACTATTGAAGAGTACAGACTCTCTGTGTCAACCATATTTTCACAGGGTTTGCCCTTCAATTCATTTCTTAGCATACCAGAGATGCCTGGGAAGAAACATAGCGCATTAAATATGAAACACATTTAGGTTTTATGTGTAACAAGAATTTTGAAAAATAGGTAGCAAGTAAAAACTTAAGACCATGAAAGCATCATTTTCATTCAAGCCTCGTCTGTCAGACCACTCATCTCCACATAACTCATCCATTCAGAGTCTCGACTCTGTTTCTACATATTATCACATTAACTTATTTAGAATAATTAACTTCAAGTTTAATTCCCCTTCTTTTATTAGTTGTTTTCAAATGATATTCTTATGAATCTTAAGTATAGTCCTACCAACAGAAAACTAATTAATTTAACAACATTAGTGTGCAAAACGGCTTCATTCATGGACACCGAAGTAAAAAGAAACTACAACAAATAAAATTTCATATTAATGAAATTCCTCTTGCCAATTTTTTTTTTAAAACTTCTGTAAGTTTTTGTTGGAATCATTATAAAAATGTTTTTAGTAAAACTTCTTGGTACAAAGATCACAATAATGATTCTAATTACAACATCTGGTTCTTAGTTTTCTAATTATATAAACTAAAACTCCTATTTAACAACTCTGACTAAATAATATGTAGCATTTAATATGAAACTATATCGAAATTTTATTTAAAAAAACGAGGAAAAAATATTTTATAATCATGCTCTTTACTGATACTCATTAGATAATGCTGTTTGATTCGTAAAACCAAAATTATATCATAAACATTTTCTTAAAATTATAAGGGAGAAAATATTAAATAAAAAATTAAAAATAATATCTGAGTTAACGAGGTAAAACGTAAAGGAGTAACAAAAAACAAAACACATATTCATTTAATCTTAACAAAACAGTACTTCTAAAATCACATTTTAATGTTGGAATGAGCGATCATTTTAATTGGATTTTGTAATAAGGAATTCAATTAACTAAGAAATGCAGAAAACTAATTTCCGTTTTAATTAAGGTTAACATTAAATTAAAATACTCCATTTTTAAATTTGTAGATGAAGGTTTTGTCTTTTATGATGGTCATGGAGAAAATGTTTACTGTATAGTCAAATATACTTGGGAAAATATTTTTAAGAGTTATAATTGTTTTCAAATCACATATTGTGAATGCAGAAGACATTTAATTTGTCTTCTTAAGAATTCAATTAATTTCGTTTATCATATCTTCTTATAGTTTCCTCTCTTATAACTGCTGAAATATTTTTTATCATAATTAATTATTTAATTAAAATATTGGTGATTTTAAACTCATATATAGAATACCTATATTTTCTATCGCAAATTGATTAAATGTAATTATGTCTTATATAAAATGTGTCACGCATTGGTTGTAATTTATTTCATCTTTCTCTCAAATGCTGTTATCATGGAAATCTTCTCACAAATTCGCAATTCATAAATTCGGTAGTTTTTACTTGCTGATAAGTCTTTTAAAATTTGCTGAATGCCACTCCTGTTTCAAGAGAACAACCATTTTTAAAACATCGAAATTTTAGTCGGAAAAGGAAATTTATAATCTCAATTAAATTTTCTCTTTTTTTTTTTTTTTTTTTTTTTTTTTAAAAAAAAGGAACTGTGATTATTGTTTATCAACGTCAAACTGATAACCACTTCTCAATACCTTATAGCAGTCTGGGAGCCTTTGTCAAACATATGCAGGGGTGTACACTTATCCAACATAATGTGCCCCCAACCATTACCACTCCACCACCGTAATGGCCCTTTTCCGTGATGAGGGATGGACGGTATTGTGTTTCTGGCTTTCACCGGATACAGGTACACTGGGAATCAGAATCCTGGATGAATCTTGACTATCTTGTAAAAGGCTCAGTGCACCACTGAAGTCGGGTTCGAAGCGCATTTGTATACACCATGATAAAATTGCTCTCTTGTTAGCTGAAATGAGCAAGATGCAAATAACGTGCCTTCTGGCACACATCCTTCTCTTACGAAACTGCATACCTCGGGTTCCAGCGGCAGCACTCGGTTCCAGTGGCACCAAACACCTCATGCGAGAGTTGTGAAGCTGTAGCAGTTCTATATCGCCACGCTGAAAGTGCTAAATAACAATCCTCATTCGGCGTTGTGGATCTCGGTCGACTTTGTTCAGGTCTTCTCCACGTGGATTCAGTATCCTAAAACTGTTTCTACAGATGACATATGACATTGGATGTTGCATTGAGCTGTGTAGCCACATGTGCTTATGATTGGCTTGCCTCTAATCTACCGACAATCCTCCATCTCATTCCATCATTCATTAGTTCATGTGGCTACTCCTTTCACCCGATTCATTACAATAAACACTCCTTGCAAAACACTCGGCAAATGCGAAGTAGTACGAGCACACAAAACGCAGATAAGTCTTATTGTGTTAATTTCTCCTCCACAATCACAAATCCGCAGACACGCGCGTGTACGTTTACGTTTTCGATTCTAAATATCTGCATAAATCTTCGGTGGCATAAATAGTATCATTGGTTCAATACTTTTTGTAGATACGGAAATAATTTGCAAATATAAAAGGAGGTCTTATGTCTGGTGCGCTTGAAACATTTCATATCATTTCTATTTCAATTAAAATCTTACTCGTGATTGGACAAATGTATGCATTTTATTATTATTATTATTATAATTATATATTTTTATTATGATATATAACGTTTGATTTTAATGAGGAAAATATTATTGAAAAAAGGTAATAGAGAACGAGATATTATGGCCCATTAATAGATGAAATTTAAATAGATCTTGATACACAGAGTATCAAATTCTGGATTTATTATTCTCGATCAGGAATAATAATATTGGTTGGAATTTGTTACTCGTCATCTTAGTTTGAAGTTCTATAACTTATCTTGATGCATAATATCAAATTCAGAATTTCAGTACTGATAATGAATCAGTATTAAATTTCTATAGCATACCAAACTTTAAATTTTCATTTTATGTGTCCTGAAATATATAGCTATATTTATGATCCATACCATCAAATAGATATTTCTTATAGTTTGTTTCCAATAACTTGCGTAAAATATTCATTATATTTTATAAAAAATATGAATCTTTCAAGGAAATATTTAAATTTAAGTGAATACCTTTACGTATTTCAAAGCAGTTTATGAATTGAATCTGAAGTATTTTGCATATCAGAGGTAAGGAGAAACATATATCCTTCAGTTCTGTTAGAAGAATATGTCAATGCATGGGCTTTATTCCTTGTATTATGAAGTCATGTATATACCCTTGATTCTACCATACATCATTCCTTTTACTTTCTTCGGCTTATAAATAAAACAATATTGGACGTCTGGAGGAATATTTTTTTCTTGGGAAAAATATACGCCAGAGTGATGATGATGATCATTTATTTCCCTTAGTGTATTATATTCACAAATATATCATGTGTCGTCAATATTTTTGGAATTTTCATTACGGTTTCATCAATTTTAGTACTAATTTTTATTTTTATTTGGCCTTTTTTTAACGAATGTAAGTCCTCTTTTATCCGTTAATCGATTTTGAGAGGCTTTAGAATTTGTCCTTGAATACCAAATTGCGAAGCCTCGCTGCTCACATTTTCTCACAGCATTTATCTTAATGGTTAGTTTTAATTTCCGAACAGTATTTCTTGTTTACTATATATAACATATCATATTTGAGAAATTTTACAAATGTATGCATTACTGTACAATTGCTAATGAAACTGATAAACGTAATCAGGTGAGTAAAGTACCTTGTATCAATTTATTTTAACTGCTGTATTAATTTTTCTTTTAAACTGTGTTTTTATCTATATAAGAATATTAAATTAAATCGTGCAGTTGCTGAAATTATGAAATACTTCGTTGAATAAATATTTTTCTGCACAAGTTTAGAATGTGCGTAAATACGTTTAAACTGTTTATTGCTTAAAAATTTATCTCGAATGATTTAACTAAGGTATCCCAAAAAAATTATATTTAAGATCTATAATCGAATTAAATCACTAATATAGTTTACACAACCATAGTTCTGATTGTGCCGGATTAAAGAATGCTTACTGTAATAGAATTATTCAAACATATTTTCATAACGCTTGTGATTTTCCCTTTAACAATATAACTTTTATTATATCTTACACGCATGAAAATTGAGATACATCAAAAAAACTAGATTAAGTTTCCTACTTTATTGAAAATTTATATATTTATGATGATCTGTATTCAGAAGTACTAATGAGAGAGTTTTATTATTGTCCAATGAATCCAGATTTGTTTTGATAGGATATACTTTAAAGTTGCATGGGATTGGAACCAACGAAAATATAAAGTTGGTTCGATGATTTCATTTTCTTCATTTAAATGAAAACATAACTTGAAATACTAGTTAACTTTAGTGATTGTTGTATCATAATAGGTTCGAGACTATAACAGTTTTCCTAAAAGTTGTCTTGAGAGAGAATTTCAATATATTAAAACAAATGCAACGATTCAATCGGTTAGTAATTGGGACCGTGGTAGCCTGGCGATCAAGATCGGGGACACTTGGCCCGGTAGGTTTCGTGGATTCGAGCCTTGATGTCACTAAAAAACCGCCGTGTAGCTGGGAATGATGCACGTTAAATCTGTCGTAGCCCCCGTTGTCGTGGCCTGCAATTTAGAGAGATAGGTGTCAGGTCAAGTGTCGCTCTTGTCACTTGACCGAGGTATCAAAATTTCGAAGATGTCGTAAGAGACGACTAAAATGGGTACCCAGCATCTGGGGGTATAGCCGAGCGATCTGCCCCTGGGGATTATATCAAGGGACCTTAGGAACTTGCCTCCTTTTGGTAAGTAAGGGCATCATGACACAAGAACCCTAGTGATCTTTTTCTTTCCCGTGTGGTTTACTGTCTTTGGTAAACACATGTGACGCGTCCCCTAGATACCCTAGCGATCCTTTTCTATTTTTGACCCTCCTTGTTAACTAATTTTTGTCTTTTTTTCAATTTTTTCACGTCTAGATCACAGTTAAATCTTGTTCAACGCAGCATAGCCACATCTGGCTCTTGCACCAATAACCTTTACATTCACTCATTCAAAATTTCGAGGTCCCTCGCCAAAAACCTTTGTGTGGCTTCTTATGCGGAGTTTTGAAATTAATCAATCGTTTAGTTATCTTCAAGGCAATCGTTAGAAACTTTTGAAGCGATGTATATATATATATATATATATATATATATATCAACTTTATTTATAATTTAAAACGAATATTTAATATTTGGTTATCAGTATGCAACATGATCTTGGATTCCGAATATTGTAAAATTAATATGCATTCTTAATATATCCAATTTCATTTCTCAGTTTATTACTATATTTTTATTTCTACTTAAGGTAAGGAATACAAACATATGTTTATAAAAGTAATATTCATTCAAGTAGAAGATGGATGGAGATCACTTATTTACTTGTATTTCTCTCATACATACGTGAAAATAAATTATTCGTGATTTTTAAACAAATTTCGCTTTATTTAATCCTTCACTTACTTCCCTTTTTTGCTGTTATTTTTATATCGATTAATTTGTTTGATTCGTGAATTATCTGTAATACTAAACCATTAATGACTGATTTCTGATATATATGTATTATTTATTCCTACGGGAAATATTATTCTTATAGCACCACGGCAGAGGAAGTGACAACCGAGAAATAGTCAGGCGAATCGCAAATTGTACGCGCGTATCAGTCAAAGAACAGCAGCGCAGGCAGCGCGGTAGCGAGTGTACGAAAATCACCGGCAGGCGGTAAATGTAGTGGCAGCGCGGTGTCGCCGCGCCTTCGAGGGCATGGGTTCGCGGCCAGCAAACAACGGTAACCCAGCGCCCAGCGCAACGTCGGCGTTACCACAGAACGGTAATGTTCGGCCCGCGGCAGGCAACAACATACGCCCGCGTTGGTAAACGTTAACGGTACGGTAACGGAAGTGAAATATGGTATTGAACGCCGGTAACGTTCAGCGTCAGCAACCTGCGACACCGTTCCGCAGGCAATAGCACAACCAGGTAGCACCGCCGTGTGGCAACAACAGCGTTGCGCGAGGTGGCAGGTCACGTGCCGCCGCGAAATGGCAACGGCAGGCAAGGTGCGTATCAAAATCAGCGTGTCCTAACATAACGCCTGCAACGCACCGCAATGGTAAAGGTCAAGAGGCGCAGGTCAGCGTCGGTATGCAGTCACGAAAGGTAAACGCGTAACGAACAATAACATAAGAATGAATGCCGCAGGCACAACGTAGGTTGAAACAGCCACGCGGTACGTATCCATACGAGAATACGGCAGGCAGGCGATAGAAGTCGTTTTGGGCGAGTCACAATTGGGTGACAGTACGCCGTATAACGCGTCATAAATGCATACGCGAACGTCGTCCCAATACGAACCACGAACAGCTAACACGTCGGTACCACGGCAGAGCAGAATATGGTCAGGTATACCGCGGTAAGGGCAATAACGGCACGGCATTAACAGACCAGAGAAGAGATCAGCACGGCCGAAGGAACAGGCAGCCGTCCGGCTGTAGCGCCAGGATGTCAGTAAATAAACTACAGAAAATGCCAAACGGTAGCATGGTACCGCCCAAAATGTTCGCGCCTCATGGTACGCGGTACACGTTCAAACGCGTACCCGCCCCGCGCAAGCTACCCGGCACGTTCAGCGCACGTACAACGCGTAACACGAAACGTGCAAACCGTAACGGTCACCAGGTTCATGGCGCGAATATGCGTGCGGTGCAACAACAACAGTACAAACAAACCCGTCGTTCAAGAAAATATGTCGGCAGCGTAACAACAGAAATTTACCGCTGAAGGCGTGTAGGAACTGGATGTACGCCGTATAGAAGGCAGCACCGTACCAAATACCATAACACCGTCGGCTGGTGTTGTGTCTGTTCACGAGGCACAGTGTAGACACAAACAGTATGGAATGCTATCACCAACGCGAAATTAGTCATAATCAGAAATCAGAATATGGATATACATATGAATAATGGTCATGTCTGCTCATGATACTACCATGGGCCGCCACGCCCGCCGTGCGAATCGGCAGGGACTACCGTTACCAGAACAGCCACAGTGTGGAAGCCGCCGTGAATGTAGTTAGGCATGTTAGCGAGGTAACGTAGCACGCATGTAGCTCCGGGAATACAACGTCAAAACAGATTTAACGAAGAACAACGCGGAAGGCAGATCAGCACGGTACCACGCCATGGCGTGGCAGCACGCGTGCGCGTCCTAACTGCCAGCAAGATGCGCGTCCGCCGCCCGCAGCAACCCGATCCAAACGAACGCACGTCCATCACGTCCAAACGCGCAGTACAACGCAAACCGCGGCATACGTCCAGCCAACGTTGTCGTCCACATAAATGCGGGCGGCGGAGGGCGTACGTACGCCAACGGCGTGCGAACCATTCAAATGATAGAACCGCGCAGGATGTCGTTACCGCGTCGTCAAAACAAGGTTCAAACATCAACACTGGCGGCACGGTAAACATAAATGTCAATGGTGGCAGGGAGGTCGGTAGGGCGGTAGTGAACAGCGATGAATGTTCCAGGGGATTTTATGTTAACCTTCCGTTGCAGCCAGCGTAAGTAACAATCGTATGTAACAAATGCAAGGACCCAGTTAAAAGATTGATTTACATATGAAAAAAATACGCTTCCTAACACTAAGAAACTATACACAAATATACAAAATCAAACCAAAATGGATGGCTTTTTAACATTTTAAAATCCAGCAGTCTCTGTTGAAATAAACATCGTCAATTAATTTAGAGTGCATAATAGCGAAATGAATTATTTTCAATTGTTTTGAGTATTGTTGCACTGGCAAGAAAACTCTGTCGTGGTTTAAAATCTTCAGATTGACGTAATTGGGGCATGGAGAGTGATGTGAGACCCTTTGTCTAACCATGATCAAGCAAAGCACCCAAGTTGCTAAAAGATTTATTCAAAAAAAAAAAGTTTCTAAACTTAAAGCATTGCTAAATCTGCTTAAACGTACGCCGTGATCACGTTCACTAATGAGACAATCTTCCGGGTGATCATCTGTTTCCAGAGGTTGATACTTTGTTCATACAGCAAAGTGTGTACCACAAGTTGATTTAATGAACTTTAGAATGAAATGAAGCTGTCTTGGTAATGTTAGTCACCAAATCTATTTTGAACCCAAGCGAATATTTTTGAGAGTACAAGTGAAATAATGATTTCTTCTCACATTAACGTTTGGTGCGGAGATGGAGATTTTTATAGGAATAAAAATACCGTTATGTTATATTAATAAATGTTTTTTAATATAACTCCTTAAACATTTCAAATTCAAAAGTCTGCAGCAGCAGCATGACGATTTTATAGAAAATAAAATAAATCTAAAGCATAGAAAATGCACGAATAAATAATAGAATAATAGAAATATTTTATCTCATAATTCAAACATAAACATTGAAAATGTAACAAGAGAAAAGAAAAAAATTTCCATTCACTGTAAAATAACAGGAATTTGGTAGGAAGACCAAGAAAACTACATTCTGCATTCAAAGTGCCATAAGAAAAATGTAGCATCTAAAAAAACCAATAACACAAAGAACAAAATCAAATAGTTAAAAAAAAAAAAAAAACTCGTTTTAATTATCTGACAAATCATGTAGTTTCAAATAAGTTATTTTGATTCCACTTTGAAATATATCATTCTATTGATTCTATACACACAAATAAAATTTGCTCCATCTAATTTAAAAAGTAGAAACTTTAGACTATTTTATTAGAACGTACGCAAATGTTTTAATTTTCTTCCAAAAGATACTTCACCCCTAAGCCAAAAATTACTAAGATATTCAATTTGTGTTGTGGCATGAGATGGCATTAAGAAATTTAAAAACTAGTTTGTGCAACATTAGTATGTTGAAAAAAAAAAGAGAAATATCATGTCTTAGAATATTTTATATCACCGACAAAATATAAGAGAAAAGTCGTACACAAACGAATTATATATATAAGGACGGAAAATCTTACCAAAAAAAATTACGTTTCCGTTGCTTAGTTCTTTGTTTTTTATAAATTATTTTCTTTACTCTATGCAGTATTTTTTTATTTTAATATGAATATATAGTTGTACACTTGATACAGTAAAGGTCACGATGTTCCTACATCGCATTTGTTTCATCTGAAAAAATAATTTGTACTTATGACCAAATTACATTTGTTGAATTTTTATGTTGATAAGAAGAATTATGAGATGTTTCTTCTAAAGGCCTTTTTTTCTACTGTTAAGATTAGCTTTTGGTAATCACGATAATACCTGAATTGCAACAATTTGTCGTAGTACTAATATAGCCTAAAAGAAGAAAATGAAATTGATATATGTTAATTTCTGTAAATATTTAAATATTTTTCTTAAATTGATTTTAAAATTCACACACAAGCTTATATGATAATAATATAACATCTATGAAATTTATGTTGTATCTTTACCACGCTCAAAATAAAACCAAAATAATTAAATTGTTTCATAAATATCTTCGTTTTCCAAATGGCTTAAATGTTAGGTTTGTTGAAGTGTAGTGAAATAATTTGCGAAGCCTGATAGTAACATGTACCAAATATGTGAGAAAATTTTTTTAGAATTTCAAATTTTTTATCGAGATTTCAGTGTTATATTCTGATATTTAATAGGAGAATAACTCTTATCTTAATCCGAGTCAATTTTAATTTAGTTAAATATTTTTAATACTATTCTAAAACAAGTATCATGTAATAATTTTTATGATAAAGAAACAAAAAATTGCACTAGAAAAAATATATTATTCAAAATGTTTACTAAACTATTTATAGGAAATATCAAATATCAAATATTAAATGAATTTTCTAAAATTTAAAAAGGAAAATTCTATAAACAGATTGAAGAATAAAAAGAAAAGCTGAAAAAATAATTTTAAAATCACCGCATTCCGGTTAATATACGTAATAAACCAAACGCCTAAAAAATACACCATTGAAAACAAGTATACATAAAGGCTATATATTCCCTTTGAATAAATCGTACAGAAAGTAACAATTTTCCTCCAGAAAAGTTAATGTGGGCGGATACAATAAGGCTTTCTTCCACAAAACTCTTTGTGACAATCATGTATAGCTCTTTCAACTTTGATTCCACTTCAGATATCTTCGATTCCATTCCAATTCGATATAATCCTGCGAACAATAGTTCTTATTAAGTAATAAAATAAAAAAAAAAGTAAAATATTATAGTTTTGAGACGTCAGTAACTATTCTTTGTGTTTCCTTTCCGCGAAATAAAAAAACGTATTTGGCGAGGAAAACTCAATAGGGATTATGTATATCACATAATGTATTTTTCGCAGTAATATCGGATGAAGGAATATATCCTTTTATATTGGTATTCGTATTACATTCTTTTTGTTCTGCAGAATATTATGTTTTGGTGGAACTACTATAAGGCATATTTCTACTGCATCGTTAGTGCATGATGTGCTTATAGTATTCTGGATTATTTTCCTCGAAAGAATTTGGATTGATTTATATATATCTGATTATTGTTACATGGAATGTGTGGAAATGGATATAATATTACACCATCTGCGTTTAGCAGAAATAACTCTATTGTTCATCTTAGCTGTATAAGTTCATAAATTTGTCAGTTTCATTAATATTGTCTTGGTATTGAATTCAGTATGAAGACATGTCACAACAAAAGCCTTTGGTGTGCTAAATGTGAAGTTTGTGGCAGAATTCACAGACAAAAATATTTATTACTTCTTATTTCAAATATAAAATGCAGTTTAAAGAATACTAAAAGAAGTTAAAGTTATCTTTATCAAATCTAGTTTTCTTTGTCTATTTTAAAATTTCTGTTTGAGAGATTTAACAATAAAGTGCTATTTAATAAATTCATTGAATTAAAGACAATATTCGATTTCGTAAAATTGTTTACACAATGAAAAATATAAATTTGTTTTCATATCATTTATGGGAAAATCCTTTGCCACTATTGTAATATATATATAATTATTTTATTTGAAAACGAATTATAAGGAACGTCGGGTTTGTAATCGAAGGAATTTTCTAAGTATTAAATAAACTACATTAAAGATTGAATTCTCTCTCTCTCTCTCTCTCTCTCACACACACACACACACACACACACACACACACACACACACACACACACACACACACACACACACACACACACACACACACACACACACACACACACACACACTTATTGAAACTGGCATCTCAAAGCTTCAATTGAAATTGGCAAATAAATACCTTCATAGAAAAAATTGGCATTCAGTTAAAAAATAAAGTATTCTCCAAAGAGTGCAACACATATGCACATTTATAACTTTATTATATCTCACGTATCAAGTTTTGTAATTAAATCAGGCACCAAAACGTTAATCCATTTTCATTAATTAATGCTAGTTAAAGGAGAATTGTTTGTGTGCATAGCAATGGTCATAATCTCATTTATACAAACCATTATAAACTATTTTTTGTATTAAAACCGTGCATTGCGCTCAAAATAGTACATAAATAAATAATATATTAAGGTAATGTATATACATAGTAGTAAATTAATGGAAATAAGAAAACAATAAACAGGGTTGTAAATAAAAAAGAAATATTTACATTACTACTCATCAACTTACAGAAAGTTAAATATATGGTATTGTCACCTGTACTAAATAATCATTCAGAATTGGGATTATTTTTTAATACGATAGACTCCAAATTGATAACAATTCCTTTAAATAACCTTTCCTTGGATCGATTATGAGTAAAGATAAAAAAAAATTACAAAAAAGTGAGTGATTTTTCGCAATAGTTCTTTTGTGTTCGCGGTGAGATTTTCACAGACACCTAAATATATTCGGTGTTTCAGTATATTCCTTTTTTATAATAAAAAAATAAATTTCGAGAGGAAAGACATCCTCTCAAGCACATTCTATATATACGTTTAATAATTGCCAGATGGTTATGCAAACTTTCGTGACAAAATTCATTCTCTCAAGTATTCATGAATAAGTACATAACTTGTTTTTTATGGTAAAGAGAGCAGCACTGAAAGAAAAGACATCCTCTAAAGCATATTCTAACATAAGAATATAGTAAAGAGACAAGAATTTCGAGAGGAAAAGACATCCTTGAAGCTTATTCCATGAATAAGATTATTTATTTTTATGGTAAAGAACAAAATTTCGAGATGGAAATTCAGTATATTCCAGAAAATGTATAATGTTTTTATGGTAAAAGAGACAAGATTTTCGAGAGAAAATTCATCCTCTCTCAAGCATTCTTGGCGAGGATAAAATAATAGAGAAAAATTTTTTCTTCCTTCTACAGATTCAAGTTGTGTTTGATAAATTAATAGAGAGAACTTTTACTTTTGCCACAGGTCAAATATAAGCCACTTACTTTTTTCATCTTAAGGATTATTTTAAAAAAATTCAAGCGTATGAAACAGTATCTTTAAGCAAGAATTACGCTGCGTTTATAAACATATATATTTATCATCTTTTATCATAATTTTAAAGTACTGAAGCCATAAGACCTTTACCAAAATGTTAATTGTCTGGAAGCTTTCTATTATATAATAAATGTACTGTAAATATATTTTACGACGCTTGCTTTTTTATAATTTTAATCATATGAATATAGAAAAAAGTTTGCTTAGATAGACATTAAACTATTTAAGTTTTCAACATTTATCAAAATGTAAAAGAGAGGTTCAATCAAAATTTTAAAAAAGAAAAAGAAATTACTGTTCAACCCATGAAAAAAAAAAATTAATTTCGTCTTTTATTAAATGTTTTGTTTCCGAAACTAAAATGAAACAAAAGAAAATATTTCTAGAATTTTTTAAATTGCATTTATAATGTCAAAATTTATTTTCTACTAAATTATTTTCATCTTTGAAGAACATTCTTTGTAAAAATTGTTACCTAAAAATAATTAAATTGTGAAAGAAAAAAACACACTTTTTCATTGAAATGTTGTTTGCATTTATAAATGAATTCAAAAATATTGTTATCACCTGCCTGTTAGGGCCCCAGAATGAAAGAAAATAATTCTGTTTATATGGAAGTAGTTTAAATAATTATTTTCATATTAAAAATTCTTAATACTAGTTATCAAATTCTCAATTACTTACCAAAAGGAAGCCTCACTGTTTTAAAGAAGATATAAATGAAGTAAATACACATTCTAAATTAGTCATCATATGACGTTTTAATTTATGGACTTGTACTTATGGATTTGGTATGTATTTATAACATATGAAACCCAATACATTTTAATACATATAATTTAAATATAATTTTCTAAGCAACATACTTGTAATTGTTACCTAAAATGGCATTTCAACTAGAATAACTATATTTTCAAAATTAACAAAAATGGAGCTATGTTACACTAAACAAAATTTTACAAATTAAAAAACTTATTTTGCATAATAATTTCATACAGGAAATTTCAGAAATTTACAATTGTTAAAATTTAATAAAAAAAGAATTTAGTAAATCTACAGATGACGTTTATTTTGAAGATGGATTTATGTATTTTATGAGTAAATTAAATATTGAAACTAAATTGAAGGGAAATCAATGATAAATGACCTTAAGTTTATAATGTTGTTCTTAAATATCAAATAGCTATACCAACATACAATAAATAAGCCAAAGCATAAGCAATCTAATAGCAAGTACAATAACTCTAATACTGAAAAAATTACTATGGGGACACATAATTAGAATCCATTTTTCTTTTATATATCAATTTCAATAAATAATCTCTCTTTTTTTTAACAATGAAAAAAGTAAATGTATTATTATAAAAAACATACCAAGTTTGATGAACATTCTATGAATCATAACATTGAAATGTAAATGTTTAAAATTCATGTAATAATATATTACTTTTTAGGCCAAGATATTTGTAAGAATAATTTTTTTAACTATAATAACTTGAAAACAGTGGTTTTGCATTTTAGTTTTGAAAACGCAATTTCTAAACCATGAGTGAATCAATGATTCTTAACAGATAAGCTCAAAGAAGTAAAAGAACTGTTTCAGCTCTTGAACCATGTGTAAGCATAAAAAAATAAAAGCTCTCACTTCACAGGAAGAAAGCTTTTAAATTGTAGCAAGTAGAGTCAACAACATATATTATATATATATATATATATATTATTATTATTAACCTGAAAGAAGATGAAAGTTAGTTATATATATTATTACATATATTAAGAATAAAGTAATTATATATATATATATATATACATATAGTTATATATTATATATTATTACATATATATATATATATATATATTAAATATATATATAGTTATATATATTATTATTATATATATTATACATATATACATATATTATAAATATATATATAGTTACATATATACATATATAAATATATTATTACATATACACTGCTGGTTTCCAGAAAACGCAAACAACTACGAAAGAACTCACTCAGAACCTGAAAACTTCAATGCAGAAACGATCCAGCACCGACAATCAAATAAACGATGAAATTCTCAAAACAAAAGAAAACAAATCAATGTCCGAAATCAGTATTTGGGGCAGCCACCCGTAGCTGCAATAAGTGCTGCCACGACGTGGTGCTGAGTCAAACAGATGTTGAATATCTGCTTGAGGAAGAGAATTCCATATCGCTTGTATGCGCAAGTTCGTCGAAACTGCAGACGCGATCACGAGCGAGACGCCGACCAACCATATCCCACACGTGCTCAATAGGCGACATATCCGGATGAATAAGGCCAAGGAAGAAGTTGCATGCGTTGTGCTGAACAGAAGTCTCGGTCAAACTGCGCAACATGTGGGCGTGCATTATCCTTGCTGAAAGATAGCTCCAGGATGCCTTGGGAAAGGAACGACTTCGGGCTGTAGCACTTCACGGACGTACCTGCTATTGAGATTACCCTCAATTGCATCAAATTGATCGTCACTGGTACGAAATCGCACCCCAGACCATAACTCCGGGTGTTCGACCACTATGTCGTTCAATAATACACTCAGGAAGGCAGCGTTGACCGGCATAACGTCTAACACGAACGGCCATCATGGGTCCACAAATTGAAGCGTGATTCATCTGAAAAGACAACTGGTGCCAATCAACTCGCCTGTCTCTGTGCTCAAGAGCCCACCGTCGATGCAGCCACGTCGATGATCTGCCGAGGGGAATCCTGTATAAAGGCACCCTGCACGCAATCCACGGCGCAGCAGACGACGACGAATCGACGAAGCCGACAATTGTTCACCTGTAGCAGTAGACCAACGTGCTGCCAGCTGCCTGGAGGAAGCTGCTGTGCGATCATTCACCGCCATGCGGAGCAGGTGTCGATTATCGCGCTCTTTGACGCTCCTTCGTCGTCCAGTGCCTGTTTTTCGAGTTGTTCGGTGCTCGTCGGTCCATCATCAAACTCGCATCACTGTGAACTGTTCCGCTGCATACAAGTTATTGTTGATAGAAAATCCTCCTCTCGAAGGCCGATTATCCTCCTCGTTCAAACCCCGTAAGTTGTTGAATTTTTTATTCTTCCGTCGTGGAGGCATACTCAGGTCTCCACTAAACGTTTGCCACCAACAAATAATCATACATCTTTTCAACGTCCCGCTACAGCACTTATTTATGCCGCCAGCATCATCAGAGGGCGCTGTGCGCTGCTGCGCACGCGCGATGGCTCTGAACCTTATTAATTTGCATAATACTTAAGGCTTGTTAGAATTTTCATTTGATTCTGATGATTTTTTCATAGGTTAGATGCCAAATAGCAGTTTATATATATATATATATATATACCGCTGTTTAGAAAAATGCAACACCATGAAAGAATCATCAGAATCAAATGAAATTTAATGTGAAACGACTTGTACTGATACAAATTAAATGATGAAATTTTCAAACAAAGAAACAAATTAAGCGTCCGAAATCGTATTTGGTGCAGCCACCATGCGCTGCAATAAGTGCTGCTATACGACGTGGCATGTGGAGTCAAAACAGATGCTGAATATCTGCTTGAGAAGAGAATTCCATATCGCTTGTATGCGCAACCAAAGTTCGTCTTTGAAACTGCAGGACGCGGATCACGAGCGAGACGCACCAACCATATCCCACACGTGCTCAAGGGCGACATATCCGGTGAATAAGGTGTCAAGGAAGAAGTTGCATGCATTGTGCTGAACAGAAGTTCCGAACAGTCCGCGCAACATGTATGCGTATTGCCGAAAGATAGCTCCAGGGATGCCTTGAAGGAAAGGAACGACTTCGGCCAGCACTTCACGGACGTACCTGCTGTTATTGAGTTTACCTCACCTGTATCAAGATCGTCCATGATACGGAAATCGCACCCAGACCATAACCCGGTGTTCGACCACCATGTCGTTCGTCAATACACTCAGGAAGGCAGCGTTGACCGGCATACCCAACACGAACACATCATGGGTCCACAAATTCAGCGTGATTCATCTGAAAAGACAACTTGGTGCCAATCAGCTCGCCTGCTCTGTGCTCAAGAGCCCACGCAGTCGTCGTGATGATTCGCCGTGAGGGGAATCCTGTATAAAGGCACCCTTGCACGCAATCCACGGCGCAGCAGACGACGACGAACGACGAAGCCGACAATTGTACACCTTGTAGCAGACTGAACGTGCTGCCAGCTGCCCGGGAGGAAGCTGTGCGGATCATTCACCGCCATGCGGGAGCAGTGTCGATCATCGCGCTCTGACGTCACCTCTGCCGTCCAGTGCCTGTTTTTTCGAGTTGTTCGGTGCTCGTCGGTCCACTGCTTCCAAACTGCATCACTGTACTGTTCCGCTGCATAATGAAGCGTTATTGCGGCGATAGGAAAATCCTCCTTCTCGAAGGCCGATTATTCAATTTTGCTCGAGTACCATTTCAGTCTCACTCAAACGTTTGCCACTCTTCAACAAATAATCATAGACTTTTTCCAAACGTCCCCGCCACAGCAATTTTTATTTATTTCCATACGCTTCTCGTTAATCTATTCAGATGCTGGCGCGCCAGCGCACGCGCGATGGTTCCGAAACCTTATTTAATCTGGTACACATCCCTACACTGACATCTTGGCTGCGAATCTCCATCTTGATTCTCGGATGATCCTCCATGGTAAGTTTCATTTCTCTGTCAAAAAACGTTTTATATATATGAAGTTTCATACATACATATTATACATATAGAGTGAGCATAGTAACATATATTATTATTATTATTATTACATATATAGTTTATATACATATACATTATTATTATTAGTGTAATATATATTAGAAAGAAAGAGAAAGATATACATATTATTATTACATATTATTACAGTTTATATATATAGACATATATATATATGATAGTAACATATACATATTACATATTACATATTATATACATATACATATATACATATTATTACATATACATAGTTACATATAACATATATATATAGTTTATATTATACATAGTTATAAGTTATTAAAGAGCATATATATCATATTATTGCGTTATTATTAGTTGTAGTCATTATTACAACCTATTACATACACAGTCATATTATTGGTTATTAAATACACATTAAGGGCTATTGGTTGGTTGTAAAATTAGTTGCTGCTGGCAGTCACATACACATGTTGTTGTTATTGCCATGTTACTGGCCATTATTGGTTGGTTACATACAAACAAGGTCATACACACACAGTCACATCCAACTATCCATATTATTAAAGAAGACACATTGGCTATTGGTTGGCTGGTTGAGCATACACATACGGCTACAGTCATTGATATAGTTGCCATAAAGTCATATTACATATTGTTATTATTATTACACATTATTGGCTGGCTACAGTCATGATACACATATTACACATTGCATAGCTACAAATATTATTATATTCTTTGATATTATTAGTTGTTGCTATTATATTATTGCTAGCTACATATGAACCAAGGCTGCCAGCTGGAGCAAACACATACAGTCACACATACATTATTACTCAGACAGACAGATATGTTGATAACCATGTTATTGACTCATATTATACATACAGTTGGCTATTGGCTGGCTGGTTACATATTAAGAAGATGAGCAAGATTAAAGACAGATAAGGATGTGTTGAACTCACACATACATTTCCATATTGGTTGCTGGTTGTTGATGTCATTACATACATTATTATTACATTATTATGTTGACATGGTTGTTGGTTGACATACACATTGTTATTGTTGCCAAACATATTATTGGTTGAGCTGGCTGGCTACAAACACATACATAGTTTACATCCATCCATCCATCTCATCCGCTATTAGTTACACATAGTCATTACATATTGCTGGTTATTACAAAGAAGTCATTATTAAGAGCTACAAAGCTCACATACAAGGTTATGCTGCCAGCTGTGGCCACACATAATAGTTATAACATATTACATACACACACATATGTTACAGAGCATAGTCATACAAGGCTGGCTATTGGCTGGCTGAAGTCATACATATTAAGGGTTGAAGAAAGAAAGAAGTCATATTATTATTACAAATACATATTATTGGCTGAAGTCATTATTAAGGCTGGCTGGTTGAGTTGCCAGTCATTATTGGCTGCTGGCTACAGTCATGTGGCCATTGTTGATAGTCATTATATATATATATATATTATATATATATATATATATATATTATTAAAATTTTTTATAAGAATAATATATACATATATATATAGTTATTATATATATATATATATATACATACATATATATATATATATAAGCTACTGCACTTT
>BMAW01014772.1:0-16801 GCA_019974015.1 Nephila pilipes
TATTATAATTATTTCCATTTGATCTGATTTACTACCGTTCGATTATTACTTAGCAAATACATTTTTTAAGTGTTTGAACACCTTTCTTACTGGTACATTTCTATATATATATATGGATAAATATTGATGTTCTACTCAAACTTAATACTATGTTAGTGTGGTATATATTTAAATATTTATTATTCAAATATCAAATGGATTACTTGAAATTAAAGATTTGATTCGTTTGAAGTAGGTTCTATGCTTGTGCATCAAATAAAACATTGCTCATGTCATGCAGAAAGAAATGATACTTTTATATGCCTGTGTGATTTAAAAAGGGAAAGATTTGATCAGTTTTCAAGTGTTTTATTATTGACTAAATTACTTACGCCACATTTATTTAAAGATAGTGATTAGAAACTAATTATCGGATTTTAATTTACTGTGTTTCAAAAATGATACAAATATGAAAATAAGCAATGCATCACTAGAAAATACACTTTTCAATTTAATTTAATCATCTCGTGTTGATCAATAATAATTATCTTAAAAATATTTCTGATTATAACCAAGACCCCCAAAATTCAAAAGACCTATGAACATTCTGATAAATTTTTGTCTTCTGATTCACTTTAAATTTCAAAGTTAAAGTCTCAGAGACAACACTCTTCTCTATCAATCGCAATACACCGAACATCTAATGAGAACACGGGCTTTCGTTCAAGCACTTTACAATGAATTTTTTTTTCTTCATTTATTTCAAACACCATTATTTTATACGCTTAGCTTAATTAAGAAGTTCTGACAATTGAAGCCTAGCCTTAATCTCAAAAGTTCACCAAATACGGAGAATAAGATTCGTAAGGTTCCTGTGTTTCAAACAAATTGTCAAGTATATGATTCAGTTTGCAAACACTTTCACTTCTTATATTTACCCTGTTTTCATTGCATGACATAAGAGCACACTATATGGTAGTCCAATTCCATCCAAAGACGTTATAGAATGCTATTGTTGATATTCTTTTTAAATGTGGTGTGGTTTCAAACGTTATAACAGGATTGAAACCCTCCTAACAGTTTATTGTGGATCAACCAGTTCACGAATACCGAGATTTTCATTGACCGATTTGATAAATCTAGCTGGAAAAGAATAGGCCTAAAAATGCATCATTATTATTTCTTGGTATCAATTACGTTATTGATCTGAACCACCAATAAAGAAATAAACTATATGTACTGTGGTTGGTTAGTAACAGGAATATTTGCTTGTAATGGTTAAAATTCTACATATATTATGACAATAGATGTTATGACTTTCTAGATGAAAGATAAGTTTTATATTTCTTTTGTTGTCAGTTTAACTATCGGATCAAGAGTCAAAGTCCTCCCGTGGCGATATGTGGAGTTTTCGAGAGAAACCGAGTTTCTTAATTCGAGAAACTTGACCGAGTTTCTTAATTCGAGAAACTTGACCGAGTTTCAAAATTGCGAGTTCTGTCACCAGTAGTTGTGAAAAATAAGTTCTTATTTCTGTCACCTCTTGTTGCTTTTTAGCGCACCGTTATTAATGAACCACAATCACAATCTTATTTTAAGATATATTTGTGGTGATGTTTAACCATTATGATATCCAAGGGTAATATTATTTCCAAAATTCATGTATTAAATGTGAATGTTAGCTATATTTTTTGATATTTGAAAAAATTATGGATTTTATACTTTTTCTCTAAATTATATTAAGTAATAAAAAGTTTTGTTCTCAATCTTCTGTCATGCAAGAAATAATTTTGTGTACCGGATATACTAAGAAATAAGTATACTAAGGAACATAACCATATCTTCCTGGGTATTTGTGAATTTCGTTTCACGGCACCATGGTTTCTTTAAAGAAGCGAACACACTTGTTATTTGGTGTGTCGATAAATACTCGAAAAGTTTATATAATTTTATGTTTTAAATTAAACTTGCTTGACTATAATGACCATATTAAGATAAAAATTAGAAATAAAATTATGAATTTTTATGTCAATTTAAAGGTCAAATAGAGTAAATGTTCTTCTTCTTTAACAACCCTTTTATAGAAAAGTTCTGTTTGATTACAATGTAATATTGTATTTGATGATATAGTCGATAAGGAAGCAACTGTAAGATTTCTAGAGTTTAAAATACAACGAAGTTCTTCACGACTGTAATAAAACTTAAACACTTGTTTCACTAACAAAAATACAAGTACCGTATTTTTGAAGTATTTGTTATATCAGTGGAGAGGATTTTAGTTCCTATCTTCAAGGATCATTGCCACCGGTGATGTGAGATGAATTTTCACTTTGATTCGTAGCTAAATTCCTTTCCTTTTGTTTGAAATGGCTCTACTCAGTCTTCATAAAATCTAACAGTAAATAATTTAGTTGATCTTAGTCTTCGATTTCATAAATTATAAACACAAGATACTTTATTTGTTCCAAAAGTCCATAACTATAATTTTCCTGCTGCTGAAGGATTTCTTGAAAATACTAACATTCTTAACTCCCTTTATCGTGATTTTCGGCACACACGGCTTTAAATTGTCTACATCATTTAGGCACAACATCATCACTATGTAAGTTTTCATGTGTACTTGGCTCTTCTTTTAGAGAATTTCTGCTACTTTATTTCCCTTCTGCTAGAAGAAAGTGAATAATACTCCCCAACTCACACTTTGTGAGTGCATCAATTGCACCATCTATCTTTGCGTGCGTACGGTTCACCTTAAAATCGTGAGATGGTGTCGCTAATGGCATAAGGTATAGTTAGAGAGATGTGTAGTAGCCCATTAAATATCCCCACCTCCTACAATTTCTATGGTTGTTTAGCAGCGTGATCGCACATAAAAAGAAGAAGAAAAAAAAAACCGATCCTCGTATTTTTGTTTAGGTAACTGAGACACCTTCGACAAGAAAAAAGGAGCTGATTTTAAGCTATGTTTAAAGGATCCTAACTTTTCTAAATTAAAAGCTTTTGAAATCAAATTTTTACAATGGAATATCTATATATTTATGTACCTGTGTATATAAAGAAAAATATATTTACAAGCTTAAATAATTATGTATGAGCAAATAATAAACAATAGCCCTGTTTACAATATTAAGTTATGTACTTGCCTTTAGGTACATCTCACATAAATTCTACTGCATTTACAGCTTTAAAAATTTGTAGAGTACTAAAAAACATACCATTCTATATACTGAACTTCATTAAAATTTCAAAAATTAAATTTATTAAAATTTAAAAAATTTTAAAATTTATGATTCAAATTTGCTACAATTTTTACACAAATATTTTGCTATATCTAAAATTTGGTAGCATTTATTACAAAAACATTAAGTTCACCCTGTAGAAAATAGATTCATTTCCTAATGTGCAAATTTTGAGCTTTATAGATAAAGTAGAATTTGAGAAAAGTGTACCAGAATCCTAAAAAAACACATTTTGAGAAAAACTCAAATAAAGATATTTTTCCCTATAATTTATAATATATTATTTTTTAATGCAATCCAGCCCTCTATTATGTATAATTGGATACTTCTACATCATTTTATCAATTAATTATTTTGGAATTTTAAATTCTAGTTTATTTAGAAGCAATTTGAATAACTATGTTTACTTCATATTTATGTCATCGACAATTCACATAATCTTCCACACAAAATACAAATGTTTTACACATGTACCTATCAATATTTTAACTTATATTACTTCTACAAGAAAGATTTATATTTTATAATGCATACAACATAAATATATTTGAAGAAAAATGTACCTGAATCTTATCCTACCTCCATAAAATCTGATTTCGAGGAAACACGAATAATTATATTGTCTGCAATTTCTAAAATAATCCAGCACTGTAATCTAACTGAATAGATTGCTCCAAATTATTTTGCTTATGCTTTTGAATTTTGTTTTTAATTCTAGCTTCTTTAGAAGCTTTCTGAATTATTATTTCTGCTTCGCAAACTCTTTTATTGTCAATGTTTCGTAATGCCTTTCTCATATAATAGCCAGGTTTTACTCCCATTTCTGCTAATACCTTCAACCTACTTTGAGCACCATCATTGAAGGATATTACCGCATCCATTACACCTATTTTAATTGTTGTTATGCTCATAAATGTTGTTTTGGGTAAACGTTCCCATATACAATGGTTGAAACTTTCATTAGGGTTTTGAGTTTTACCATGAATACACCTCTCTAACAATTTCTTATCACTTAAAGATTTGAATATAGGCTTTATGGCAAGAAGCACAGATTCAGGAAGTGAATGTTTATGGAAATAAGTCTTTCCCAACATTAAAGCTTTATTATACCCACACCATGTATCTGAGCTAGACGGGCATAATCCATGCTGCGGGTTAGCATCTGTAGATAGTTTATGGAAATAAACTGACCATACAGCTTTTACCATATCAGATATGGGACGTCTTATGTTTCGACGAATAGCCAAGCCATAATATCTTTGCAAAAGAAGAATTTCATTATCTGTAAGCCTTCCGCGGCCAGTAATACTTTTGCCATCAGAAAGCTTACGAGATTTCATGGTACTTCTCAAAGCTCGCAATCTACCACCCATTCGCTTCTGCACGTGTCCAATGCATTCCAATTTTTTTACCTCTACATCATCTCCGTAAACTTTTGCTTTCGATATTGTGTTGAAGGCTTTGGAATCCCCATCTCCAAGGTAATTCACATACCTAACATTACTCAATCTTTCAGAACGTTGAAATATTTTTAAAATACCGTCTGATTCCATTCCCCCACTGAAACCTTCAAAATTTTTCTCGCACGTGTGGTCTTTATTATTTTTATTTTTACATTTGAAGCAATATTTACTAAGGCATTCGAAATCTAAGACTTTTCCAGTCTCTAGACATGTAGCAGATACGACTCCATTCAAGGATGTGTGGCCGCGCTTCTGCCAACTACCATCAAAAGCTGCTGTGATATCCCTGTTGCTGTTATTTTTCTTCACAGTATTTTCTACAGCATTTCTCATTGATTCGTTACTCACTTTTATCAGGCTACGCAAGAGTATATCATTATAACGTTCAAATTTTGCAGGAGGTGGTGGTAAATTCATAATTGCACAAAATGTCTTCGCTGCACTGTTACCTTTTCCTATACAGCGCATACCATAGGCCAATCTAATATTAATGTCATCAAATCCATTTGTCATATCAGATGACATTGTGCTAGTAGCTTGCCCACAGTAAATGCACTGTAAAACTAAATTCACACTCAATCCTCTGCGAGATCCAGAATCTTCACTAATGACAAGTGAATCTAATTGATTACAGAATTTGCATTTAGCTATATTCTTTAATAATTGAGAAATAATATTCATCTGAATAATAATATTCACGATACTGCGATCATCAAAATCAGCATCGCTTACAGTTATTGCAGCACTTTCAATTTTCTTTTTTGAAGTAGAGGCGTTATTAGTTTTGGCATCCAATATTTCTTCAGCTTTTTGTTTTGGTATGAAATAGCATCTACGTTTCCCAAACGATTTTGTTCGAGGCATAGTTTAAACGAACGACAAAAATCAAGAATTAAAAAAAATATACAAGTAAATGAACTGGTTGAGAAAATAAATTTTCAAAATACAAAACGAGATTATCAAGCAAAACAGTGTACAGTAAAATGTAAACACACGTTTTAATGCAGTGAAAGTCACAGTTAACAGAACATGTTAACGTGAAACTTAAAACTGTAAAATTAATTTCAAAAATAGAAAAATGATTGCGTTTTAAAATCATATCACAAAATAGTGCCACGCCCCCTTTTTAAAAGGGGGCGTGGCACGTTTGTTTACAATTTTAAAATTCAATTTTTTGAAGGTTCTATTTATCCAATTCCTATAAATGATACATCTTTGCATTCAGAAAAGCGCCCTCTATTTTTTAAAATAAAAATTAAAAAATGCCAAATTTGAAGCATTTTGGTGTCTCAGTTACCTTAGCTAGATCTATTAAATCGATCACTCTGATAAGAGTTCATTGCTGTGCAAACGTGTTAAGTGCAAACAATCTCAAAATATATCCACCATATCGTGTGAGGTGCTAGTCTATTAGGCTTCGCTCGCTTCAGTTTTTTTTAACCTGGCAGTGATTGTTTGAAACATTGATAAATTAATTATGTGACTTTGGTATTTATTGCTACAAATCATGAATGTTCCGATTATATTTCATAAAAGATAGAAATCTTATATAAAGATATACAAATATACACAAATATTTTGCAATTACTTTACTTAAGAGATTTACGGATTTTAATAATGGACTTCTTTTGAAACCCAATACAAACATTCTAATGCTATTTGATTCTTGTTCCTTTGTCGGAAAAAGGAATCCATTAGTGACAGAGAAAGAGAATGAGAAATTTATACACTTTGAAATTTGTTTGAAATGCTAGAAAAGTATTTGCAGATGAACTATGACAGTAAATACTGATAACTAAATAACACTTTACCAAAAAGTATAGACGGATGTATATTGATACAAACATCAGTATATATAAAAGATATAGTTAAATCAGACCAGTCAAACAATAAGAAAAGTTTATTTTATCTATGCATTTCTACACATTATGAGAAATAATGTTCCTTACATTATATTATGTAGATAAACTTGCAATTTTAAAACTATTTTAAATGGAGTCAGATATATATATAAGGGTATCAGTGTAGTAATAAAAAAATGTTATACAGAAAAAATATGACATTTCTCTATGTAATAAATTTTCTTGTTTTGCTATATTTATCTATCTCATATCCTTGTTCATGTGAATATTGGAATCGTCACGTTATTTGCACAAGATTCAATTTCATAAAAGCATCGAAATATTTTATGATGAAGAGATTTTAAGACTTTAGAAAAATATATAACGCTTGAAAAATTTTATTTACTCATATTTATGTTGGAAGTCATAATTTGAAAGTAGATATTCTTGAATAGATATTGTTTTTCATTGAAATTTATCGAGAAATTTAATCGGTTATATTTAACGTGAAACAAAACGAAATAAGAGAATAAAATTTTTGAATGGAATTGAAAGTTTTAAATAAAATAGAGCTTACGATAAAGGCATTTTATCTTTCTTTCATGAAGTCTTACAAATTTTAATACAGAGAATTCAAGTTTTAATTAATGTTTAATTAATCTTTTTTTATAATTTTATAATATGTAATAAATTAAAAATACTAGAATAAGAAGTAATATTTTTTACATTGGATAAAAACAAACTTAACAGTATACATTTTTGAGATTTATTCTTTTGTTATGATTTACGTAATTGTACATCCATGGTGATTGCAAAATAATCACCTAGTTTTCAAACAATATAATGGCAAAAATTATAATTTCCTATTTCGGCACTGGTACGGGAAGACGATGCAGATTTTGTTTTTTTTATTTTATTACATTTTCGGTTCTCAGCTTGAGCTTCTGGTAAACGCAAATTCATAGTCATGTAACTGGATTGTGATATTTTATATTGAGATGGTCGTAATTTTGAAACTCTTTTAAGTAATAAGAACAACACTTGAGCTGGCATGTCTTTCTCCAAACATCTACACGATACTAACTGGAGGACTTTGGACTCTACTAGATTTAAATTGATTCACCCTCGCTACACGGCGGATCTTTAGTGGTAACAGGGCAAAAACCCACGAAGAAAAAACCAATCACCAGTCCACGACTGTGACTACTTGATTAATCGACCACCTAAAGTAATTGAATAGATAACGTTTATTTCGAAGCTCCATACCTCAAAATTACCGGAAAGAGTTTTAAGTTTCAGAAAATGTGAAATTTTCATAATTGGTTTCAAAATAGAGAGCATTCAGAAGAAAGCGAAATAATACGGATCTCAATCTTCCCGGTCATCAATTCATTCTGCTCTGATTTCTTCATTTAAAAAACACCAATATTAGAAAAGAACGACGTCTGAAATGGCAAGTGCTTTGGGAAAGTATAAGACTGATTTGCACTAATCTGACAGAAATCAAAACATTTCACAAGTCATCAACTGAGCATTCCACAGTAGTTTCTGAAAGTTTTATATCGGTACTTTACGTTCAACGTCATGTCACTTTCAGTAAGCATCGACAATTACACGTTCTGACTTCTTAAAATATGGTTTATCGGGAAGGCGGAGCCTTTATCAGGTTGCCGCAATATTACGGTGCATTATGGCGTTAAGCGTCCTTGTAAACTCTTTGTTAAGAAGCCATAACGTATTCGTTGATTTATGTTCCGCTCACACAAAATCTTTTGCAGGAAACAACGTCAACTGGTTTACAGATAGTGACATTGTGAGACCATCCGCAACAATATTGTGACCGCCACATAATGTGCGTGTGTGTGGCTCCATTTTCTTAAGAAACTATAGGCTTAAGGGCAGAATTATTCTACATTACATATGATGTTCAGAAACAAATGGAGTATACACCAATTATTTGTAACTGCTTCAGGGAAATTGAAAATTAAACCATTAGTTGAATTGCTGCTTATTTTCCTGTTAGTAAGATTTTTAAATATATAATAAATTTAATCTGGGTGATTATTATGTGATACAATGTATATCATTATGTAATGCAGTTTCGAACTGCGAAATTTTTTCATTTAATGAATTTAAATATTTCTTAAGAATATTGAAAATTTCTCATGCTTAAAGTAAAAAGGAGGAATATGAATTTCATTTATTTTATATTTGTTTTAATTTCTGTGTTGAATAATTTCGATTCATTGAAAGCGATTATTCAGCAATGCCAGTGCAAGCAATTCTTTTTTTTTTCAATAACGGAATCAGTTCTTTAATGCACATAATCTAATCATAAGTAATATTTGAAATGAGTAGAAATACATTTTTCATAAAAATGGCTAATGTATTATTTAAATAAAACATGCTTGTGTTACTGAAAAAAAGGAATATTTATCTTATGAAATATTCTCGACTGAAAAGTAATCGTTTTATTCTGGTATAATAGATGCAGAAGAAACCAAAAAATTAGAAGCACAGAGTACTAAAAAGTATTTAATATAAATTTCACTTGTAATATATTTCTTTTGAATTTAAAAAATTGACAGAAAATAAGCCTCAGAATATTTAAATTGATAACAAAATACTCCGGAATATTATTAACAATTGAAAATACAATATAATGCCTTTATTGTTACTTTAAAAAACTTTAGTGTTTCTCAAATAAATATATAATTCCAGTTTTGAATAAAATGTATAAACTAAATTGTCAAATTAACATTGCTTTCAAACACTACAGTTGGCTTGCATTAGAGAGCCTAAAACAGGTACAAAATTGACAAAAATAACATTAATTATTTTTCCAATTTCTTAAATTTAAAATCTATAACAAGATATAAACATAATTTATTCAGTGCAGAGTAAATGTCGTTTTGAATTTGAGCAATCTAAAGGATCTCACTAGCTTGAAGTTGCATTTTAGACTATGCAATCTAATTTCTCCGAAATTCTGGTATTTGATATTTTATAGATCATAATTTGAATTGGTTTATTTTGTAAATGGCCGTAATGGTGCCAAACACTAACAGACCTTTGGGAGAGACTGTTAAACATTAAATACTACATTACTGTGCGTTGGTGTTTTTGCAACGGATTAGAGTCTGGAAATTAATAAATTGTATATTTTAACTGATTATAATTAGTGTGGTAAGGAAATATTCAGAAAAAAGATAATGTTATAGCTAGTTCAACTCCGATGCTCTTTTTTTAAAATTCTAGCTTCAATTATTATAAAAGTCTTTTCTGAAGTACTAATAACCCAATTTAAGCCTGTGTTATTAATTTACATATCCTTCTTGAAGATCTAAATATTTTTTCAGCGCATTAGGAAGTTTTATCCAAAATAATTCGGACAAAGGAATAATTATACACAAATTCCTTAAATTCTTAAATTGAATGAAAATATTTATCTTCCTTACTGCACTGTGTGGAAGTCAAAGAAATGGTAGTTCGTCCTGCGAGCCTGTGATTATCTATAATCTGTGATTATCCATAATCACAGATTAAAGATAATCACAGGCTCAAGGACTTTTCGGTATATTTTTGTTAAACGTTTTCTTGCTTTACATCAGCTATTTGGCTTGCATTATCTTGAAAAGAAGTGCCATGCGGATTTCAAAGGAAAGTACCGGTTTGCTATAATTAAAGTTATACTATTCAGAGCCTGTAGAACCCGTTCTGCTTATCGGATTTGAATTAAACTTGGAGTATATGTATATGGACTATTAGGAAAAGGGTTTTGCAATACAAAATAGTTTAAATTTTGATCACTAGAAGGAAATATGGTGCCCAAAGAAGGATAAAAAATATGAAAGAATCGTTAAAAATTATTCAATTATAGAATATGCTCAATATGTTCTTCATTGACATCAATAAAACATGTTGAAAGCGCATTATGATGTTTTCAATGGTAGTGCGAAAAACCTCACGAGTGATTTCAGCCACATGGCGTATAATGTGGACTTTCAACTTAGAAAAAGTCCTGATTCCTCCTCTATAAAGACGGTCTTTTAGAATTCCTCACAATCAGAAATCATAAGGATTTAAGTCGGTTGAACGAGAAGGCCATGCATCCGGAAAATATCTAGATATTACACGATTATCTCAAAAGTTATCACTAAACAGTGCTTTCACTTGGCGCCCAATGTGAGGAGTTGCTCCATCTTGCAAAAAAATATTGGTTTGCAAACATTGTCATTCCTATAAAGGAGGAATGGCCTGCTGTTGAAGGAGTTAACTTTACTATGCTTTCATGACGGAGCATCTTTTAGGACCTTGTGGAGTGAGAGTTTCGAAGAAAAAAGGTCCCAGGATAAATTCAGCAATAAATCCACACCAAGCAGTCACGTAAATAGAATGCAGTGGTTCATGATGATGAAGGACATTAAGAGGTGAAGTACCCCATATGCGGTAATTTTGATTATTCATAGCTCCATCTAAATAAAAGTGTGCCTCATCCAAGGCCACGTGGCATCAACATCCATTCTCGTCAAAAACCGGCGAGTAAATTCAAGACACGTTTTCTGATCTTCAGGTTTCAACGTTTGCATTACGTGGATCTTACATATATACCATTTTAAAATGGATCGCAGAATTGTTCGTACTGTCGACCATAGAATCTCCAACTCGAGTGATATTAATCGACACACTTGCTGAAGAATAGATGGAACTGGAGCTTTTTTCATCCACAGCTATCGAGAAGCCCAGGGAAAGGTGAAAATGTTTCGGAGGCACACCTGTGAAACCCTTGCTCCTTATGGTCGAGCATTGTCCTGTTGAAAAATGGCTCCTTAGAGTAACTACACATATGCCTGAAGAATGTCACGAACATACGTCTGGGTTGTCATGGGGCCGTGGATCAATATTAGAGGTGACCGTGCGTTGCATGCGATGGTATCTCGTTTCCTTGCACCAGTTGTGGGAGCGGTGTGACGCTGTACAGCGAAGGCATGATTTAAACGTTCACCATGAGACGTCCACACAAGTATACGATTGTCATCACTAACCGAACTGAATTTAGATTCATCGTTAAATATGAACTGATATTATTCGGTTGCAGCCCAACCCTTTTTAGCGCTACTCCACTCTAAACAGAGACGACGGTGAGTGAGTGTCAATGGCATTACACGTAATGGCATTGCGATAACAACTGCCCTTTACCAATGATTCTTGTGATGGTACGAATTGGCACAGAGGTCCGTAATGTAAGTGTTGTCTGTGTATGGATAGTAGAAAAGGAGACAGTTGGCGCTATGCGTGCGTGTCGTATGATGTGACGGTCTTCCCGATTATTGGTCTGCCGAGGGCAACCTAAGCCTCGTCCCAACACCTCCTCACAGTAAAATCAGAAAAGCCTAGGTGATGAGCTACTCGCCGAGCTAACCACCCGGTTTCCATGATCCCTATGATTCTTCCCCTTTCATACTCTGACAGCTGCTCATATTGTTTCGGATGGCAGAATAAGATCATCTCTAGTTAAAACGAATCCCTCGGTAACATATGAAATACACACAAGGAAGTTCTGCTTACGTGTTTTATAATTCGTGGAGAACGAAATTCAACTCCATCTCGAAAACATTTTGAACACAGATCATTTCGAATGATTGCATGGTAAATAGGGTTTATTCTTCTCAAACAACAATATGGATTTAAAGACATTTGCCACATTCTATCTATTTATCTCTATTTGTGAGCCATACTTTAGTAATAATTTCTTTCAATAAATATGCAAATTTATATAGAAAAATTTTTTAGAAAAAAGTTATCAATAGTTTACTTATTTATTTGAATCAAAAACTGGACATTTCTTTCTCACAACATTATAGAATAAAACATACAGGTAGTATTCCAATGAAATGTTCTGTGTTCGAAAAGTATTGGTTTGTGACAATCCTTGATGAATCACATGATAAATAGATGCATCATAATATTCAAGAGGAAAACCATTGTTGCTAGAATTATTATGGGAAATGGTGTGAAATGCTTAAGTTTCATTTATGGAAACAATCATTGCAGATAACAATCTTAACTAGGATGAATTATCAATTTGATAATGTTTGTAGATGACAAATTATCTGTGCTGGAATTTGAGGAATGATTATATGAAGATGCAACGAGAGGGCAACAGATAAAAAGGAATTAACAAATCTTTGTTTATTTCTTGGTGAATCATATGTGTTGATACGTTCTTATTATTTTCACATCGAGGATTTATGGTTCCTAATTTTTGAAATTGAATAATGTTTCACACATCCAATGCTTTTTATTGTGTTTTACTTTAAATAATTTTGAATTATTACATTTTTTTCTATTATCTGGTTATACTTTTTTTACTGTGTGTTCTACCTTTTCATTTATATTTTTTTTTCTTTTACTGTCATGTTCGTAGTCAGCTATAAAAAATCGTCATTTAAAAGAAAATGTTTAGATATCAGTACGATTTTTTTAATATACTACTTTTATACTTATAAAAATACTACTTTTTATACTCTTCTATACAATACAATACTTAAACACCCAAAGGCAATTACTATGAACTTAAACTTTCTGAATACTTCTAAATTTCTTTTGGCAATAAAATAGCATCTAATAGTTTCTAAAGCCAATACATGTCCTTCTACCTCCACTGAAAGTCTCAATACATATACCTTAGGATATTCTAAGTCTTAAAAGTGTCTTTTTCTCTCCTCTGTACACGTTAATTTTGTACATTTTAGTTTATATTATGGGATCATATTTAAATAAAAGAAACTGTTTAAATAATTTTAATCAGCAATTATCTCTTGCCTCCTTGGGAAATTAATATACCATCAAATTACATTTTATTTTCATAAATGCAGACATTCAATGCATATCGACAATGTTTTCCTGGCTGTAAATGGATATAAATGCCTTCAGCCAAAAAAGATGTGCCACAATAATTACAGGACAACTTCCAAAGTAGCCTTTAAATCAGTAACCTTGTTTTAAATATTCATTGACAAATGTAATTTAAGGGACTCCACGATTGCTATTGACTCAGCATTCAAATTTGATTCGATTGTCCAAGAGAGTAATTTTATTGTTCGAAGCTATCCACTGGTAATAAATACAAATAATAATAAAACAGCCATTTGAAAGTGTTTCGCTAGAAGAACATTTACGTATTCGAAAGATATATATATCTTTTGAATACGTTTCAATTCTTTGAGTTATCGTAGCCCTGACATTATATATAGTTCTTTCATGGTGTATAAGTCTTGAAGAGGCTTATGTATTGAAACGTCAACGTGGAGGTCTCTAACTTTGTTATTTACATGGGATCCTTATAAATAATTTTATTCTAAAATTATAAGATTAGTTTTCCTCCAGCATCATGACCATACTGAATTGTGATATATATTGATAGTATTTTACTTTATGTAATATATATTCATCTATGTTCATCCATACGTATTCATCCATGCAACGTTTAACCTTATTTATAAACTCAGCTGTGTTAATCACGTATATCATTCTAATTGTTTTTAGACTTTTTTTTAAATTTTTGCTTCCAATGGAACCGGATTACAGTATAATTTCAGTAGCTGTGGCATTCACACTTTCTGTGCTTTCCATAAAAACTTGAGGAATGTGGGCCCAAATTACGCATTCCTATTCAATGATTGGTGTTATTAATATTGGATATATGCTTTTCAATACCTTTGTATAGGCAATCTACTCTGTTTTATATTGTACCTTAATTATATTTCTATTGTTTTGATTGACCTGTCTCGTACCTCTTGATATTTTTAAAAAACGTATATTAATATCTAGTATAACCCTTAGATACTTGGGATTAAGTGCTTTTAAAATCTGAGGTTTAATTTGTTTACGTTTGGTAAAAATAATACCCATGTTCTCTATCAGTAGGAAAAATTATAAAACTCGTTTTCTGGTGATATACGCAACTTTAACTATTTACTATTTAAGGAAATTTATAAATGTTTCGTTTAAAAAAATCATATTTAATAATATACATATTCTGGAGTCTCAAATGACTAAGTCCAATGGACAAATGACATGCATCTTTTGTATCTCCATCTAAGTTTGGGTGAATGTTGCTTCCATAAATTATAGAAGTATATGACCTATAATAAAATCTTGGGAGACAATATCAAATACTTTCTTACACATTAAGCATGTGTTATAAAAATCTCGCCAAATCCTTCTATTTCTCAAAATACATCCATTTCAAATCAGGGTATCTCCATCTTTTCCTTGTTGGTGCGTGATATTTATTAGCTTTAGTCTCCAAACTGTGCCAAAAGCACACATCATGCCAAGAAAAATGGTCTTCTTTCTTGGCATTTCCTAGAATACATCGATAATGACTCTCAGAAGTAGAGTGAATGATCAATAGTGAAATGTTTTTATCTATAAGCAAACTAAAAAATTTTGATGTATTTCTTTCTTAGATATAATTTAGATCTTTGAGTGAATAAAACACTCTCAGTTGTGTGTATAGTGATTTGACTTTCAGCAACCATTATATCTGGTCTTAAAATTTGAATGATTAAAAACAACTTCAAAGGTTTGAAAGCCTGCTCATATTTCATGGCATGTATATATTTAATAATCCCTTCTTGGATATATCACTGATGTGCTTCCCCATTCTTAACAAAACAATACATTTTCTTTCTTAAGATCAATAGTTTTAAATTATTTGCCTATTTAAAAGGTATAGCAATCTATTGTACTAGAACCACAACAACTAGAAATACCAAAATTAGGCAACCATCTTTCGGATGGCCAAGGAACAGCACCTAGCTATCGGATCTTAGTATGTTTTGTCTTAAAATGTCTATTGATGTAATAAACTGTTTATTACACCGGGATGTTGTTCTGTTTTTCCGCATGAGTCCTTAAAGGAACAACAAATTTTGCAATCAGGTTCTCATTACTAACTGTATAAATAGCAACCAATTTGGAGTAATGGATTCAGAAAGTTGTTACTCGCACATCATAAGTTAATAAATTTATATGGCCTTAAATCTTATCACTTGATTGATTTCCGGGCACTACGAAATTCGGTCCATATAACCCAGCAATGTCTGTGCAGAACACAAATAACTAAATGACATTAATTCCTAATTTAATCAACAGTTTTTCTTCAAGTATAATAATATTAAATGACTGATAAGTATTAATTTCAGTTCATCAAGGAAAGTTGGTGCTATTTATCTACTCAAATTGTGTGGTTGATCGATTAATCTAACCCATCAACCACTTTGGTGAGATTACCCCAATGGTTGATCTGATCCAGTTTGACCTAACGTACCGGTTAGCCATACATTTTTGAAAATGGTAAAGCTTTGTTTTCTTATAACGTATTGATATTTTGATTTAAATACTCGATCCTGAAAAATGTTTTTGGTTCAATATATATAAATTTTACTTCAAAAAATACAAATAAAAATACTAAGAAATATATATACTCTTAAGAATATTTAACTTTTAATACAGTTTTGAATATTTTGAAAAGTTTTTATCCATATAAATTAGGTTGGGTTGAAAAGTTGCCGACTTTAACGTAAAGATGGCAGCACTCGTTAATAAAAGCTAGTTAAAGTTCTTGCCCATATTTGACTGGTACTAAACAAAATTTCAGCTGTTTTGGAAGCGCAGTTGCTTTTTGACAATCGTTTGTGAGAGACGATTTGAGTGATTTAGTGAAAATGGAAATAATCTGTCATTAAATATTTGTTTTTTTTAAAGTCAATAGCCAACACAAATAAAAGATGTAAGCGACGTTGTGTACGGAGACTTTGCACCAGCTTGGGAGAAACGTAGACGTACCTGATTGGGAGATGATGAACGTTCGCGACTTCCAAAAACTACAACCAGCGAGAATAACATGACTAAAGTTCACCAAACAGTACTAGACGACCGTCGAATTAAGGTGAGAGATATAGCAAAGGCTATGAATATGTCCAAAGAAATTGTGTGTTACATATTGAAACAAGATTTATGCATGAGAAAACTACCCACACGTTGGATGTCACGTTTATTCAAGTTAGACGCAAAACACGATCGAATGAACAATTCCAACTCATTGTTGGTGATTTTAAGCGCAATAAATCACAGTTTTACAGCTGATTCATTATTGTAGATGAAACTTGGATTCAAAGTTATACGGAAGAAAAAAAAATACAGTCAAAACAGTGGACTGCGTACACCGAGTACTATTTGGAAGGGTTCAAGAGATGGGAACATCCCTGGG
>BMAW01014778.1:0-11708 GCA_019974015.1 Nephila pilipes
TTGGTACTTATATTCTATAAAAGTATAGCTTCGAAAATTAGGTTGTAAATACTTTCAGTTATATATATTGTTTCGATTCAGTAGCTTTTATCAGGAACAAGATATGGTTTCCGACGGAGTATGTATCCACACCAGTATTTTATAATTACTTGGAATTTTCAATTATATCTTTGTTTTCCATATTAACTACCCAAGTTCATGTTATTGAAGAGTCATGAAAGAAATCCTATATACACTCTCTAACTCTATAAAAAACAGAAGCACCAAGAAGTTGCCCGATTATAAAGACATTTCGTACGCAACGACATTTGAACCGAACATGCAAATGATTAAAATGTTGTGTCCAACGAAAGATTAAAGGGAGCTACAGCGCATCGAAACTGCGCATTCATCAGGTATATATATGAAGCGATTCTCAATCTGATGGTCAAATGTTTCTGTTAAATTGCGGTTTAAGATTCCTTTCAACGACCGAGTTCAAAACGAGCAACTGTAAGAGTTGAAAGGGGTCGTATCATTGGACTGAAAGAGACAGGTTGGGCAAATAAAAGAATCGCTCGTCATACGGATCAAAGCCATGCGGTGATTAGAAGATACTGGCAAGAATGGTTGGACAGTGGCAGATTGTAGCGTCATGATGGTAGTGGTCGACCTAGTACCACAGCAGATCGGGAGGGCAGAGAGATTGTCAGACAAGCTGTCAAAGTGCTGATTCATCGTTATCAATCATCACATGTGCCACCTGCAAACGAGTTGTCCCGCATGACCATTCACATACGGCTGAAAGAACGAAATCTATCCTCATACCTACCGCTTTACCACCTGCCACTCACGCCAGTACAGAGTCGAGCCAGATTACAGTGGTACTTGGCTCGATAAGGTTGGAATGATGCTGACTGGAGACTTATAATGTTTAGCAATGATTCACTCTTCCAAATGTGTCTTGCTGATCCTCAAATACGTGTCCGGAGACCCCCAGGACCACGTGAAGATAAAGATATCACTATTGCACACCACATACACCCTCAACCAAGACTTATGGTCTGGGGTGCCATTTCTCTTGAGAACCGGATCCCATTGATCGTCATTAGAGACAAACTTACGGCAAAACGGTAAGTTCATGACATCTTGAGACTTGTTTTGCTACAGTTCCTTTTGCAGTACCCTAGCCTTATTTTTCAACAAGGTAATGACAGACCACATATGGCACGTGTTGCTGTGAACTGTCTTACAGCTTGTAAAACACTTCTTTTCCAGCCAGATCTCTCTCCAATCGAACATGTCTGGGATATGATGTGAAGACGACTGCATCTACCAAGGAATGTTGATGATCTAGCAATAGGAGCAAATTTGGAAAGAAATAACGCGGGGGACCATTAGGGAGCTTCATGGCTCTATGACACATCTTGTGGTAATTTGCATCCTGGCTAGAGGTGGGTCAAAACGTTATTGAGCTCGTTACTTTATAACTATATAACTCTGAAATAAATCATTCAATTTTTCTGAAATTTCAATCATTTTCTATTCTGTACATAATTGTCTTATCCGTCAATGTTTGTCTCCATCGGACAACTCCTTCTTTATGCGTCGTTTTTTTTTGTTTGTTATAAAGTGTAATATACTCCATATGGATTTTTGTAATTTTCAAATGTTATCTAAAATATTTTAAACTATGTAAATGAAACTTCCTGTGGACTTAAACTTGTTTGAAGTTAAAAAATATTACATACATTTACAATTCCATCACTTACAAATACTTCAAAATCCAAGCAGTCATTTTAGCATCCCTAATGAGTAATTTTTGAAGTAGAATATTGAGATGGAAACATACATAAACAGGCTTAAAGGTTCTTGAGGTTACGTTGAATTTATTACGGTTTTCAAAAATCATTCATGATAGATTTCTTTTGATAAAAAGATACAAAAATAATAATCAATTTTCATTATCCCGCATTGAATAAATTTCCTCTTTAAATGCAATCTACGCGCAAGAAAATCAATTAGAAAAAGTATTCTTTGATAAACAGCTTGAAATTATATGATAAGTAAAGTACTTCCTCTAGTTTTAAAACCATTTCTTAAAAATAAAGCAATACATGTATCCTAAAAGTTTTCGTAGAGAACCTTAACAAATAAATTCTTATTGACTTCATTACATATTTTACCAATACAGAATCTTAATAAAATGAAACATTATTTCAATTTAATCCGTATTATACTTGCACAGCTTATTGATTAACACTGATAGGACTGATTTTCTTGTTTTATTGTGTATTAATAAATATAGCTAGCGTTAACATGACCTTAGCTAGAAAGGTTAAATATACTTCTCAGTACTTAATTCAAACTTACATACTACACAACTCAATGTGTGTGAAGCTGATTAAAATTTTTAAAGTATTAAGTCATATCTTCCTGTAAAATGATGTTTAATAAATGAAAGCAGTATAATCAGTAATTTGAATAATTTAGAAATTTTGAACAAAGTAATAACGTTTTTATTATTTATTTTTCAGTGAAATTAATTATATAAGACTTGAAATATTTGATTATCTTGAGGAGATTATTAGAATGTGGATTCCTTTATACATTTTTAATATAATTTTATATGTTATTAGTTTTTTTGTGAAACCTAAATAAATATATCTACTGAATTTGGTATTGTCTTTAAATAAAAAGTTTGTAATCTGTGTAGGAGGAAGTATTATAATGAACAGGTAAAATAGAGTTAAATCTATAATTCCAAAATTTCATACATAAATTCAAAAAATAAATTGCTAAGAATTTAATACAATACGTCAAAATTATGAAGAAGTAGCACAAAAAACACGATAGAAATTATCTAAAATATTATATCATTTTCTATTTATTCATTTGATCACAAAACAGATGGTAACTGAAATGAAACTTACTGAAAATATGGAACTTCTAATATTCAAGTACATGAAAGATTTTAAATAAGTTCCCCTTTTTTGTTGTTCCAATGTAAAGAAAACGCAAAGAACGTTCTGCGACGTTTAGAAATTCAATCTTTTATAGGATCAAATGCTTTAAACTTTTAAAATGAGAAATACTTAGTTGAAAACTGAGATTGCATGAAATGCGATATTAAATTTTTTCTGAAAATAAAGGAACCTTAAGTAGATATCAGACAAATTAGATTATCTTTATTAAATAAAACATAAAATTTAAGAAAACAAAATACGTTGATTCCTTTTGCTTAACATTTAGTACACAAAAAGACAGATTTTAAAGTTAGGAATTGAATATCGATATTTGTTTTGTTTATCTAATCGATAGTTTCATTTGTTCTTTTCATTTTGGATATTTTGTTGTGTTTATAAGACTAAGAAGCTAGGGATAACATTTATATCCTAATTTATTCTAGATTGTGAATTTGTTTTCTGCAAATTCTAGAGCCACAAGTTGGAATTTGAATAAGGATAACTGAGAAATTGATCTTTATATTTGTAAGAGTGATTGAAAAATACCCTGAAGAAAATGTACACACACACACAAATGTAGTATTTTAATAATACACTCACTTAACATAAAAAGTAACATACACTTTTCAATACCAGAGTCTTAGGAATAATAGTAAAAATTATAGATTTCTTAAATATCTCAGTAAAGCTCTACGCAAATAGAATTTTTACGATATAGGATTCAGTTACTTCGGTAGCGTTAAATTAATAATTTTAATAATTATATATTTATTTCACTTATAATAAATGTAATAATTAAAAAGATTTTACTTTCGCAAATTTCAAAATTGTTATTTAAATCTCTATATAAGAATAGATGAAAGTATATGCATTTTTTAAAATCATCAAGCAAAAGTAGGTAGTCATTGCGCAATCTTTGAAGATGGAGACTTAATTTTTTAATCAAATATTAATAATAATAAGGAAAATAACCGCAGTACATTTTCAAAGTAAATATAGTGAAACATTTATCTGGTCTTTAAGAGAACTAATTTTATTTTTTATTTTTTTTGATTAAATATTACTATCATATTCAATGTTAATGTATATGTTGCTTAAATTAACACCTTTACATTGTATATATTTAAAAGATTTATGTATGTGAAGTAAGCTTTATTCTAATAAGAAGTTAAGCTTATATCCTAAAGCATCGCATTGAAATTAAAATGCTATTGTTTATTTTTAACGTAATTTTTCTGAGTATGTTTCTTCATTAATAAAAGCAAATATTTGACGAAAACAATCATGATTAAACAAAGGACTAAAATATTTGTATCCTATTGAGAGATGAGAAAAACCACTGAAATCCTTCCCCGCATAGTTTGTTAGTTTGTCTCCTTTAATGAAAATCAAAATCATAAAGAATTCACTCATTGCCTCTGCAATTAATTAAATGTATGAGATTCATTAGAGAAAAATTCAAGAAACAAATGAAAAAAGAATGGAAAACTTTTATCTAAATTAATTCCTAAAAAGTTGAAAGAAATTTAATTATCTAAAGGAAACAGTGAACTGTCTATTATTTTTAAAAAATAGAATATATCTTTTCCATTTTTGAGAAAAATTAGAAAATTCTTGAACTCTATATCGCTAAACGAATAAAGAGTGCTCGTTTTTTCTTTCTTTTTTTGTAGAAAACAAATAAAAGTTTTAATGTGAGTTAAAGACAATTTTCCAACTTCTCTTAAATGATAATATTTGCTTGTTATATTTGTTATTTGAAAGATACAAAAACATTTAGAACTTTTTTTTATAGTTTGCTTAATTATAATGTAAATTTGAAAGGAATTATTCTTTTAAACTAAGAATGCTTCTTTTTCTCTTACTTTTATCACTGTTATTTTTTTTAAGCAAAGCTTTCTTTTTAATAACACCACTTTTCCTTGCAGAAAGTTAACACGTCTTTTGTATCGACTTGACTTTTCGACTATAACCAAAAGATTGATGTAGTATATTGTATTAATTGTACGTTGGACACGAAAAAATTCCACGTACAGAGTACACTGTTCATCATAATTATTGTCGATTAAATTTTGCTTCATCATAATTGTTATAATCAATTATTATGCTATGTTACGATTTTCCAAATTTGTGAGTAAATAGCATTTAAGAAATAAATAGTCCTTTTACAGTCAAAATTACATTTCTTTTTTTTCTAACATCATAAAAATGTATTAAATTATAAAAATAATAAAAAAATCAGTGATACTGATTTATATTAATTTTTTTCATAAAAGCAATTTGAATAAAAATTACTGTGATTTCCTCCCGTAACACATTTTAAATTTACTTATGGAAATCTTTAAAATAAAAACAATTATGATAAAAGTATACTTAATAAATTTGAATGACTTTAATTTTTTTTGATCCCCGAAATTGCAGTTATAATGCAAATTCCAAAAGTTATATTTCATAAAATGATAACTCACTTTAGAAATTTCTACGTTGTTAAAAGCATATTTCTAGATATCTTTTAATGCGAAATTTTTACTAATTGCATAAAAGAAGTATTTAAGTGAAGGAATTTTGTTATAGGGAAAATATCTGCCATAGATTTAATTTCTTGATGTTTCTACGGAAAAAGTTCTGGTCATTAATGGAAAATTAAGACCATGAAAGAATTTTAAATTTTTGCATAAGACCGTTGGTTTGTTACCCTAATAAATAATACAAGGATTTGACAGAAATATAATACCATTTTTAAGAATCGAATTCTTCTACTTTATTTAACACACATGCGCAACTTGCTCATTATGAGTGATATTTTTTATAAAAGTAAATAATTAAAAGTATATGTAGTTAAAAGTAAATGCTTCTTTTGCTTAAAAAGTCTTTATTTTTTTCACCATAGGTATTATTTAATAGAATTATTATAGCAAAAAAAAATGTTTTAAAAGTCGCATATTCTTATTAAGACGTTCGAGAAGAGATTTAATTCTTTTTTTCTGTATTTCTCAATAATTTGCTGTAGATGTTTTTAGCATCATTCTTTTGTTTTACTAAAATATATATAAGGTAAATATTTTAATTTATTTCTAAATATGTTTGCCCGCTTGGAGGTAAAATCAAAACTATGAACTAAGTATCTTGAAAAGATGTCCATGTATATAAACACCATTATAGGTAAAATAAGGATTTTATCTTTTCATATATTTTTTTGAAGATAAATAGGAAAAAACGAGATTCCTGTTACTATGTAAAAATGTTTGATTTAAATATGTAATAATAACAATAAAATTCCTCTTAAATAAGTTCGATGCTAGATAATGTAACATTTTTCTGCTTTAAATTTTTAACTATCTATTGAAGTTCAAGATTTGAACAGCCATGTTAAAAAAGATTTGAATTTAATTTGCAATAAAATAATTAATGTCTGAATTGACAAATTTTACAACTTAATTATTATACGACGTAAAAGTGAAAAATGAACCATATCATAAAAAGTTTAACTTAAGACAAACCAGCAATCAGTAACTAAAAATCACTTATGAGCTACAGCAATCTTTTTAAAGAATAAAAACAGACATGTAATAAAAAATGTTCTTATTATTTTTGGAAAAAAATGATACTGTTTTTTATTTATTTTTAAGAAATCGATGTTAAATGTTTTAAGCCCCCTACCTTGGCTCGAAATTCATTTAATTTATAGCCTTTAGCAGTATATTTTTTATTTCTTTAATCTCAGATTAGGTTCCCAATGACCCAAAAAACATTGCCTTTTGCATTAGAAACCTTTAGATTAGGCTCTAAATTATCCAGAGAATTTCAAAATAGCAATTACCCTTCCTGTTTTTACAAAAAACATTTCAGAAATATATGTTTTACAGTTGCTACTATAAATGTAAATAAACACCCAAGGAATAAATGTTTTACTGTAGCTAGAAGCCATGCAAAACGGTATCATTAGATCATAAATGTTTTCGGCAAATAATTCATTAGTGACAAAATGATACCCCCCAAAGTGGTATAATTAATTACCAAGTAAGTCCACATAATTAGAATTTTCGATCATATGATACTATATCTTTGCTGAAGTTATAAATTTATTAAACTTTGTAGAATGAGGGTTCTTTACAATTTGTTGTTGAACAGCAATTGGTATATTTTGATTCAAAAATTGGATAAATCCGATAGAAAACTTTATATACAGACACACACACGAATCTACAATCTTTGCTATGATTTTTGAGAAGCTTTGAATAATTTATATTTTCCGTAACTCCTGTGTGTGTTTAAACATCCTTTTTATTTCATATTTCAAAATCAGCCAACTTACATCGAAAGCAATTATTATTAGTGCGTCGTATGTTAGCATCTTAAGATATTTTCAAGCGACTGAAATTGTACAGTGGTTGATTTCTGTCCAGATCATGAATTGAAGGAAGGTTATTGTTTCATATATGTGGCAGATGGTTTTGATAAAATTCCCCTCAAAAGGATTGAATGATCTGAAAGTGTGTCATACAGATGAATCTTAGTCAGACACAATGTTTGATCAAACAATTCTGCGTGTTTCATAATGGCTTCACTATCTGAAATCTCACTGGTTTATATAATAATAATCTCTGAATTATTCAAAGTCATTTTCTTTCTTAATTTATTGCCATTTAAAAGGTAAATTAACATATTTTTAACATTTAAGCAATAACAGATTAGAAATAACATTTTTAAAAATTAGTTTGTCTTAAAATGTTGTCAAAGTTTTCAAAAAATATTTGAAAAAACAATATGGGGAAAAATCTAGTTAAGTTTTCAAACATCAGATTAATGCAACTTAATATATTTATCTTGATATGTCTTTCAAATTATTCAAGTTACTCTCTCTAAAAGAAAATGATTTAATATATATTACTATAAGCTTTTAAAACGATTTTTTTTTTTTTTTTTTTTTTTGAATTTTAATTTTCAGGGATTTTATTTTAAATTTATCAATCCAATATCCAAATCATAAAAAATTATACCAGTGCTGTGGATGTTGTAATGTACATACGATCTTCGTAAATACCACATGTGTATAGTCTGTGGGTTAATTATAAATTTATTACCTAAAACAAATATTAAAGCATTAAAAAAATTTACACATGTAATACATTTCCTTGCAATGTATGATTCAAATACACTCATAATTTTCTAAGGATTTCTATGTTTCATTCATGATTATTGAATCGTAATGTATAATTTATATTTTGTGTAATTAATTGGGTGATATTTCTACAGTTATTTATATGATTTACCAATGTCATTTAGATATAGGAAGTACTGAATGTGAAATTTATATATATGATGAATTACTATGTTTCAAATGTGAAATATATTATTTATGCATGTTGTTTAGCAAAAAAATGATTTTATCAATTAGGATAATTTTTAATTAATTTCTGAATTACATTATTATTATTGTGAATTTAAACAATTGAAAGTTCCTAGTTTCTTATTAAAATTTAAAATTGAGACGGAATATAAACTACCATGTGAAACTGTTCCTATCCAAAAATAAATAAATAATCTTAAATAAATAAATAATTTATCTTAAAATATTGGAGTTTTTATCATGATAAGTTTAAAAAGTGTGCCGAGTTTTCTATCAAATTATAAATGTTTAAGTTAAATGCATTTAGATAAATATACTAAACAATAACTCGTTTATTTAGTTTCGCATGCAACACAGAATTTTTAGCATTGTTAATGCGATACGAAATAGACAAAATTATATTTTTTAATTCATTTTGATGATGTTTTTTTGCTTATACTGGAAATTAAGTATACAATATAATGAGTTACGAAATGAAATATTTATATTTTATCTAAGTAATTAATATGTGTACACATCCCTTAATAATTTGGAAAATATTAAAAATTATATTTTCAGATTAAATTGTCTATGATTTTTCATATAATTTAGGTAGGATTCATTAACGGTAAAATGTCCAATGTCTTAACAGTGTGTTTTATTGGACAAAACTCAATGGTTTCACTACGTGAAAAATAGCAAATGGTATGTACGTATTTAGTAAAAGTTTTGCTCCTAACTATTTTTGCATATTTATATTAAAATTCATTGACGCTAGAGCAATTCTCGAAAACTGTTCTTAATATAATCGAAATAAATATATAATTATTAATAGTAGTTAAATATTTATCTACATTAATAAGTTAAAAACAATACCATCATTCTAAAAAGTTTCTTTTTACTTAGCTTTGACTTCCAACGAGATAGTAAATCTGACTTAATTAGCCCATTAATGAGCTGATGAGAAAAATATCACCGATTTCATTAAAGCAAAACCACCTGTCATATAATCTAAAATGAATTATAATTATATATATTAAAAGAGTCATAACTTCCACTAAATGATAGAAAGAACCTTTTCATTTGTATAGTATTGCAAATAAACAAAATTACTTTTGAGAATATAGATATTATAAAGTAAAATGAAACATATTAAATATAAATAAGTAAACTACTCAGTATATAAAAATACAATGTAATTTTTTTTGAAAACGCATATAATCATTCTCTATTGGGATTTTAAAATGTGGGGGAGTGCAAAAAAAAATAATTACGAACAGAAATGTATGAGTGCAAATATGAGACATGCAGATACTAATATTAAATACAAAAATGAAAGAAAACCGTCGTTTACATTGTTGACATTGTCAAGTGATTATAGCACAGTTAAAAGAGAAAACCTCCAATCATTTTTATTGGAACAACGGAAAGCTCTTGTTTAGGGTAATCAATTAAATTTTTAGATGATATCAGTTTTCTAATATCAGCTATAAGTCGCGTATAAATAATAATTTTATTCTTGCATTTTGACTGATTCAAACAAGGAACTTCTTTAAATTTTATACGTTTATTTTTATTTTACGTATCACTTTTAGATGTCTGCCTACTGAAAACTTATTGCATACAATACGTACATTTCAATATTCCGCGTAAAATTGCTTAAATTACTACTTTTAAAAAAAATGTTCCTAAGCGTAAAGATATACAATTATTCTTTCATAGGATCCTCTAATTTCATGGTACAAGAAACCATTTTTGATATTAAGCAAATGTTTATACTAAACCTTAATCAAGAATAATGTTTTATAAAATTCTCTTTCATTTTTTTTTTAAATTGAATTTCATACTCACTCAGTTTTGTTATTTGTTTGAAAATAAAAGTTATTCATCCCACAATATTTTAATATTTTGATTATTAAATTTATAAAATGGTTAAAATAGCACAGTTTTCATTTTAATTAATTAAAATCTTCAAAACAAGATCTTACTATTATTTAGGAATTTTTATTCAAATTTTAAATTAAATGTGGAATAGTTAAAGAATAAATAAACAGAAATTTAATACTTATAAAAAAAGGAATGCTCATAAACTTAAACAAAACTTAAATTAAACATTTATAGTTTCATTATAGGAATAGAAGGAGGAAATAACTTGATTAGAATGACAAAAATGAAAAGGGATATATTCTTTTAAAAGTATAACATTCCTATTACAACTTACTTAATTAAAAAGTACCAATTTTTAATATAAATTTCCTTCAAAATGTGTATTACATTTTTCATTATTGAAAATGTGAAGTTTTAATAAATACTAATTTACAATAAACTACAACGTTTCTTGGTAACAACATTGAATTAGAGAAGGAAAAAATTCCTCTAAAAGAAATAACGCTGCAATTGCGTATATTTATAATGATGAATTCATTACTTAGAAGCATTACAAAACCACACTCAACGAAAACTAATTATGACATTCCATATATAATAGAAATATCTATTTTAAAGATAGCCTAGTTTTACAACATTTCATTGATGCAACATATTTAGTTAAGAATCGAAAACTAGTTTCATGTAAGAATTCCTTCTTTAAGTTAGTAGTAATTTGTGTAGTTAATTATTTTATATACGTACATGCAGATACAGAATATTATTACAAATAAAACTTTTAACGCAATAAAAATCATTTTTTTTTTTATTTTTTTTGAGTGATTTAAAATTAATTTAAATTAAGAATCATAGCACTTTTGTTAAATCAGCTGCTGTCTAGGATACAAATTAGCAATTACGTGACAAGAGGACTATATAAAAAAAAATACCTCGTATTTTGTACAATAACTATTAGAGGTTTCAAATTGTTTCTTAGAGTCATTCTCCGAAGCAGTTTCTCAGCTAAATTGATTTCACATTCAACTCACTATTCATAAAATTAGTCATATTAAATGTTGGAAGTCATGTAAATATGAAAGATGGCTTTAGTTAGAAGCCGCCAATTTAGTTCTCCATTCCAAAATTAGTGATACATTAGGATTAAACAAAAATAGTGATATTTTAATTTTTATCAAAAGTTATTTTCACATTAATGTTCAATTTATGTACATTTCCAGTATGTTCATTTTAAATACATTCACATAGTTGATATCAAAGATTTTCAGTCCATAGGAAAGCCAACAGGACTCGGTGATCAAGTGTATAGAAAAAAAATTATTAGAATATTAACGTAAAAATATTTCCACATATAGTTTTTTCTTTCAAATGCATATTTGAAATGATGAATATCAAAATTGTTATTCTTTATTTTCACTAAGATTAATATATTATTTAAGTATCATGTAGTGAAACATAAAAGGTATAAAATGATCAAATATTTAAGAGAAGACAAATTTGTTTCAAACACTTTCCAAGTAGATGTAGGATATATTATTAAAATTTTAATA
>BMAW01014786.1:0-46341 GCA_019974015.1 Nephila pilipes
TCACGATTGAAGACTTGTAGCGATAATTCCTACTAAACTATTGGCAACCATTTAAATCCATCTGAATCCCTACACCTAGTTATACCATGTGATCTAATATTGCTGGTGAAAGGGAAAAGTTCCTTCAACTAAAAAGAAAGTGAGGGAAATTTTCTCTCTTTTGCACTCTTGAACTATATATCAAACCACGATATGTATCCATATGTTTGTTTCGTTATCCATATGGATATGTTCTCTTTCTTTCAGCTAAAGTAGAATAAATATAATGAAGTTTGAAATTCGCCTAGACTTATTTAATTTTATTTATTAAATTTCTAAATCATACATATATATAATGGTTTATGGTAACCATCCATAATATATAAATATATATATTATGGATGGTTTTGATAAATCAATTGTGTTTACAAATAATTCTGAAATTATTAATTATAATAATTATACAGAGATTTACTCCATTTATGATTATAACTTCGGAGATTTATTTAATTCAATAGATCTAGAGTATTGAATTAATGCTATCATTGTTAATATACAGAATTGTTAATATACAGGATGAAAAAACATTTTACAAGACATCTCTTTCGTTCTGATGCCTGGATTAAGCTTGATGTTTACAACAACAATCTGTTTTCTACTATTAGTTTGCCCATCTTGTCTCTTGTTGGCGCAGGTGCGTAAAAAGGAAGGAGGTTAGTATCGAAAAAGTGAATAAAAGTGATACATATAGCTTTCAAGTACAAAAAAAAAAAAAAAAAAAAAAAAAAAAAAAAAAAAAAAACTTGTGAAATTCTAGTGCCAAATAAAAAATTTATATCTACGGGGACGTTACTTTTCATCCAAGCTTCGTGTTATGATTTTGAAAACATTATACTCTATCTTCTTTCCGTTTGCTTAGTTCCCCATTCTATTCCGTTGCTATATTTTATATTGACTTATATTTGTGGATGACCTGAACACTTAATTTATTTACATTAGTTTTATACCTCTTTTGATGAACTGTGTTTTTAAGTGTATAAATAGTACTTCGATAATACAGAGTATTTCATATATCCCTTATTTACGCGTATACATATTGCATGAATAATACTTGTATTCAGATTATAATTATTAATGAGCAGTAATTTATATCGAAATTTAATCACGTGTTGTTCTACGATTAAACTGAGAAACAACCGCAAAAACGTGTGACATATACTACTATTTTTATATCATAAGAAAATGTCGGATAACTTGAACAAGCGATTTTTCTGTTTAAAAAGGACATTCTTTTGATTCAAAAATATTTTTAACGACAAATGAAATTATCATTTTTGACATAAACTGATTGAAATAATTTTTTTCTTCAAGAAAATCTGAAGCGATTTGAAATTCTTTAAGGAGGAAACTTGCATATTGAACCGTTTTAGGCATAACAATTTTTTTTTTATCATAAAGAATATTTTTTATGCATTGATCAGTTAAAATATATTAACAATAATTTAAAAAATATTGCAACTTTATTAAAAATTTTATGTGAATTTTTAATTTGAGATTTTAGTTTAGTAAATTTTTAATTTGAAAGTTAGTAGGATCTTACAATTCTTGAACGCTGATAACCGATAATGTGAGTCGATAGTTGTGGATAAGCGAACCAATCAAGTAGGAACAATCAAATGCAAAGTGAATTCATCCTTATTAAAGAGTAGCTGCAGCATCCATCCGATCACCACATCAGCTTAACTCCACATTTAAAAACTTCAATGTAAACATCTCAAGAAAATTTTTCTTTAATCTTGAAGCCATCGAGAACAGGACCTTCCAAAGAATTGAAGAATATATTTTAGATAATTACATAACTTAGCCAAGATATATTTTACTTTAATTAATTACTTTCATTTTCCCCATAAGAAGTACCACTTTTCTTATTCCAAATTCAAAATCTTATTCTTCTTCCAGTTGGTACTATAAACGGTGCCCCCATACAGGAAAATGCTCTCGGCCAATAGAATAGCTAGATCTCGAATTAGCTACCAGGAAAATTTCCTTCTCTGGCTCTTCACCAGCACGAGAAACTGCTCCCTGATTGTCTAGCCACTTAAATTTCTCTCCTAATACAAAACTAATTCCAACCAATATCAAAACCTTAATGTTTTCTCTAATTTTCTCTAGAAAATATCTTGATCAAGTTTTTAAATTTTCAATTTTTAAGAAGGAAAGTCTTTCAAATTCCTCCACTAAATTTGTAGTTTCCTGGGTAAGTAACAGGCCGAAGTACCTTATCTTGCAGCTTGTCGATTGGAGATAAAGACCACAAGAAGTTCCGCTAACCACCTAACAGGTCAATTGAAAAGTCTCCGGCCTAGCATAGTAAAACACTTTTTTTTTTGGCAAAATTAGTTTATTTTATTCAACATAATTCCCTTCAAGGGTGATACACTGATTATAGCGACCCTCCAACTTTTCGATACCATTTTTGTAGTACGATTTGTCCTTTGCTTCAAAATAGGCCTCAGTTTCGGCGATCACCTCTTCATTCGACGAAAATTTCTTCCCAGGGAGCATTCTTTTGAGATCCGAGAACAGGAAATAGCTGCTGGGGGCCAGATCTGGAGAATACGGTGGATGAGGAAGCAATTCCAAGCCCAATTCATATATTTTTGCCATCGTTTTCACTGACTTGTGACACGGTGCATTGTCTTGGTGAAGCAGCACTTTCTTTTTCTTCAAATGCGGCCGTTTTTCGGCGATTTCGTCCTTCAAACGGTCCAATAACGCTATGTAACGTTGATGGTCCTTCCTTTTTCAAGGTAGTCAATGAAAATTATTCCATGCGCCTCCCAAAGTACAGACGCCATAACCTTGTCAGCCGACTATTGTGTTTTCCTTTGCTTTGGAGCGGGTTCATCGTGTGCAGTCCACTCGAATGACTGTCGATTGGACTTCGGAGTGAAATGATGGAGCCATGTTTCATCCATTGTCACATATCGATGCAAAAACTCGGGTTTATTACGCTTGATTATATTCAAACACTGCTCCGAATCATCGACTCGTCGATGTTTTTGGTCAAAAGTGAGCTCGCTTTGACCAAACACTCCCACTTTGCACAGAGCTTTCTCGTACCCAAATATTCGTGAATGATATGATGTACACGTTCAGTTGATAACTTTAGAGTATCTGCTATTTCATTCAATTTCAATTTACGGTCATTCAAAATCATTTTGTGGATTTTCTTAATGTTTTCGTCGGTAACAACCTCTTTTGGGCGTCCACTGCGTTCATCTTCTTCGGTGCTCATTTCACCACGTCTAAACTTAGCATACCAATCCTTGATGGTTTATTTTCCTGGGGTAGTGTCCGGAAACTCGGCATCAAGCCAAGTTTTTGCCCCAACTGTATTTTTTCCCTTCAAAAAGCAATATTTTATCAACACGCGAAATTCCTTTTTATCCATTTTTTTCACAATAACAAAAGTTGCTTCACTCAAAATGCTATAATTCACAAACTAATGATCCAACAGCTGTCAAATTTATACACGCATCTTTTGAGGGTCAGGGCGAACTAAAAAACATATGGATTTAATTCTAGTAGCGCCATCTATGTGTCAGGCCGGGGACTTTTCAATTGACCTGTTAATCTATTTTATCAGCTTCTGAACGCCGATTAAACGTCTTTGAGTTAGCTGGTCAAGTCGTCAACTGATATCTCGGTATTAACTTTTATTTCAGTATTTTTTATGTTAAAAACTTTAAATATCCAGTTGTTGTTCGCCTAATTTCTTGGATGAAGTTTTAAGTGACTACCAGTTGGTCATACCTGCAAGTTTGTTTTATTATTAAAGTTTAGTGAATTTTCCAAGTACTGTACTTTCTCACACTTTACACACACACACAACGTGATTAAAAGGTATGGCCCCGATGGCCATATAACTGTTTTTTTTTTTACTCTACTTTCAAATTCTTGTTGTGCTTGCAACCGAGAATATACATTCCGACAACAAGAGATGTTTCTGAGAAGTATCAGACTTCTTTTCTTTAAAATTGTCTTACGTATTCTTAAGTCCTTTCAAAGCTTTTGAACTTTAATTCATTATTAATGTATTTATTACATTTAAGCAGTCTGTTAGATTTTATTGTTGCACTAGATAGTCTTAATGTCAATAAATAAATTTATTCTGTTAATTTTTTAGTGTTTTATATTTATTTGCGGAAAATAAGTACAAGTTCAAATAAGGAAAATAAGTTCAGAGATATCTTTATAATAAAATATCCCTCTTTATTTGCAAATTACTTGCATTATTGAAGTGATTCTAGATACATTCTTAAAAGTATTTTTCTTGCAGAGTATTATTAATTTTATTATGTTCTATATATTTTACATTTTTCAATTGCAAAACAGAATGTTATTAATTCATTAAACTGTTTTCACAATGTTAAGTGATTGAAATATTTTTGTTTTTTCTATCAAACGAGTATATTAGATTTCTCAATCCTTCATTAATTTAAAGTATTATTTTATTAGGCTGAAATTCTGAAAATAATAAACATTTTTCTGTTGTTTTGTAAGAGATAATTATTTTTATCTACAATCTCAATATTTTAAAGTGTAAACAATTTTTTGAATCTTTATTTATATGTACATATGAGATTAGACTAAATTCTTTTAATTGTATTTAATGATTTGCTTCTGTTTTAATAAATCCTTAACACAAATTCTCTCCTCCCTGTAATATATATATATATATATATATATATATATATATATATATATATATATATATATATAGAGATAGAGATAGATATATATATATATAAAGAGAGAGAGAGAGAAAGGGTAAAAGAGTGAGAGAGATAGTTATGAATGATTTGTAGTTTTTTAACATCAAACTTAGAAGCAACCCGAGGGCATAAGACGAAGTACCTCGTAATTTTGAGCCTCGGTCAAATGATGAAGACGACACCGAATCTGGAACCTTCTTTATACTTCCAGACCACTCCACAGGAAGATGGGGACCTCGAGAGTTTTAACGTGCATCAATCCCAATACATAAAAGGTCATCAGCGGCATCCGTTTTCGAAGGCACGATTCGATGGACATAACAACGGCCTCAAGCTCCCTACCAAAACCACTCGGCCTCCGTGACTACAGATAGAGAGAGAAGCAGAATCCACACAGAGTGTATTTATACATATGAGGTTTGTATAGTAATCATAGAAAAGGCGGATTAAATATAAACTAAGCTATTTAGTTCAGGTAAACCATTTTTGCATATTTTACCATAACAACCATATAAGTGTTTCAAGTTTAACTAATAGTTTGGCAACGTTTTATCACTCATACGTTAATTTATTTAGTCACTGACAAGATGAGTAAACAGAAATAACCTTTCGGAGAGTTAATTAAACTTAATCAATGATAGCATGAAATCTATTAAAAATTTGACACATATTGAATACCCAGTTCTGTAATGACACCTTATCGAGGTCACAAGTGTGCAAATGATCCATGATGTTAAAAAAATTGCTGTAAAAAAAGCTTAAAATTTGGCTCATAATTATCGCCTTAGAACATTTTAACTGGAGAGAAAGTTGGACAAATGGGGGCCCACAAAATCTGATTTAGATGCATTTGATGAGATTAATGACAATTTAAGCATAAGTCGTGAAAGTGTTCATAGAATCATTCGAAATAAATTGTAATTTCGCAAAATCATAGGAACCTCAAATTTGTAATGAAATACCCAAGTGGTAAGAACAAAAATTCATCAAAGACATGAATCTCAATCTAGCAGAAGGAAATGCATTTTCGATACTAATTTTAAAGTTTGACGCAATTAAGGTGCATCATTCTCTCATGTCAAAAATAAGGATGAAAATTAAATTGTAAAAAAATAATATTAAATGCATTAATAATGTATTATCTTCTTTCACTTCACAAGGGGACGGAACTTTCTGACTGACCTAATACGTATTGAATTCGCCAATTAAGTAAACTGCATGATTGTGAAATTAACCTTATCATATACTCGTACATTCATTCGATATGTTGTTACACTTTAATATACACGTAATATTTGAAAATATTATTGAGGGAATCGTAACAACTAATATGTAACTAAATAAAACAAATGCATATTTGTTAAACAATAAACTGAAGGAAGCTTCTGGCTTTAAGTGTTCACACATAGCATAAGCTTTCAGAGATTCTTCACCCTCTGAAGAGAAAAAAAAATTGTAAATTTTAACAGTAATGGCAAAATGCAATATTTAAAACCTCAAAGAAAAATGAAAAAGTTAAATTTCGGGAAATAAATTTACAGCAGTACATGTGATGCATTGCCCCTTTTGGTATGAATGCGTGGTTGTGTTTAAACATTTCTTACAGTTTTAAAGAGAATTCTTAAATACAATTTGAGAGACTACAATATTGTCCGTATTTACATACATTTACCTCCTTGTTTCGTTGAATGACATTTGTGGATAGTTTACCAATATATATGACATAATTGTACACACTTTTTTCAGTAATTACGAATTAAAGCGGCATAAGAGAAAGTCTCACGCTAAAGATGTTATCTAGAAAGTACACATCGCGCCAAAACAGATACAATGGTCACAAATAATTTTATATAATTTAAAATTAATTGTATTTATTTAACATTTCATATCCTATACCAAAAACGATATATTCCTCTGAAAAAGACATTTACAACAAAACCTTTATAATCTCGGCGCAAGAGCGGAAACGGGATATCGAAAATCTAGGTTAACCAACGAATGAAATAAGAGGAAGCACAACGAAACATACGGAAAATCATCTTTATATTGAAAATCCTGTTTACAGAAGGTAAATATGTCTGTTTTGTGAACAAAAGGTGGGGGCTTAGAGTTATTCTATTGCCTTTTCCTTCCGCACAAAATATCACTGTATGCCATTTGTCATTGATTAGAAAAGATATGATTACGGAAGCTTACTAGAAAGCTTTGTAACTTTGCTCAGAATATTTGGAATCCCTCTCCCCTCATTTTTTTGTACAGTCAAAGCTGTTAGGAAATTTCAGTACAGAAAATAAATTTTTGAAATATGAGGTTGATGCAAATAAATGCTATTATATAAGTTTGCAGATGTCTGACTTAACGAAGCGTTACGCTCTTCCCTTCACACACACTTAATATTTGAGACTGATCATAACTGATAAGGCTCAAATTTCCTAACAAGGAGTTTAATTTCATTAACTTTTTTCATTTTTGAAAAGAAGTAATTAAGATATTTATAATTCAGTGGACCATTTGCGTGCAAATACAAGATTAAGGATAGATTTTTTTTTGTTCACGCAATTGTTTCGTTCTTGACAATAATCAAAATTAAAGACACTCCCGGGAACACACATCGCGCATACAAACAAAACAGCACAATCTTCGAGAGATAAATGGTGTTTATAATTAAATTGATGCTAAATCATGAAAAGGTTTCCAAAAACTAATATCATAAGTATTGACAAAAAAATATCAAAATAAAAACATTATTGTACAGAAATCATATAATTCATTTTATTTAATTAATTCTACTGATCTTGCTCAAACTATGTGTCATATTCAAGCAATTGAACTCTTTTTCCATATCACTTGGCGTTTTTCGCTTTATTTCCACGTGTTTAATGTGCATGCATGAGGGTGTAATAAAGCGCCATTCTAGATCCATTCCTTTTAGGGGAGCGTATTCAGTGTATCCTTAGACTCCAACGAGGGAGGAGTCGAATGAGTTCTGCACAGAATAATAAGTAACTTTGCAGTCCACTTAGAAACGTGTGAGAGTGTTCTTTGAATAATTTCTATGTTTTATACTTTTGAGAATACTGAGCCACCGAACACTACGTACTAGCTCAGAGCTAGATAAAGTTTGTTCAATTTGGATTCTGTCTCACCGATAGTACCAACTTTTTGTGAACAACACTCACAAATTTACATTCCTTTCGTTGTACTATACATGATTTTACGATTTGAGGTTTGCAAGAGAATTTCTTAATGACAAATAAACTAATATCAATAAAATGAACCTCATTATTCAGTTAAAGTTTGATTGCATTACTTCATACAGTAGAATCATATATTAGCCCACTCTTTGCCAAAGGAAACAAAAAATGGCGCCAAAACGCAAGATTTGGATTTGGTGGGGGGTTAGTATAGATACTTGTTTTTGTTGTCATATCGCGGTAATCTCAACTGGTAATATTTTGGAATTACATGCTGCAGATATGACGTCATTCCACGCATTACCGAGATGACGTCATCCCATGCATCTGGCAATGGAATCAGGAATTTGCTTTCGACGGTATTTTTCAGTTACGTCATACAAAGTTATTTTTAATTGGATGCTGATTCTTAAAATCGAGTTGACGGTGTCGAATGCAGATTCCTTAGATATATATAATGTTGAATGAGATCTTAGATGGTGGATGAGACCTTGGCTGTGATTGATAAGACCATCACTATGATTCTGTAGCCGTCGGCTTAAAAAGTGATGATATTAATGAATCTTGTAAATATTATGTAAATAAATTTAGATTTTTAAAATATTAGAGTTTGTCTTACTCTGCTTGTGGCATTCTTTATCAAGGGCCAATTTATGTTGGCCAACAGTTTTTAAGATGGCTATGATGTACTTGTGAGTAATTTCTTAGAGATCAAAGCTTTGTGCGTCGAACTCTTGTCGTTGGATCACTTGAAAATAAAAATTTAACTTCCTTGTTTCCTCGAAAATATTTTCATGTTCCTTTCGCTCGCAGCATCTTCTTAACTTCTTTTCCTCTTCGTTGGTTTGCATGATAACCGATTCGTCTTTTCACAGCTATTATCGGGAGGGTTCCTGAGGAACCCGATCGGTTTGTCCAGAATTTTTCTTGGATTAGAATTTTTCTGGCTAATTTTACATAACAATTTTACCATGCAAGATTTGTGTGCCAAAATTGTGCCTAAAATCCTTGCGTTTGAACAACAAGAAGCTTGCAAAAATGTTTGCGCTTTCACTTTGAATGTCATTGAAAATGATCCAAACTTATTGGAAAAGAAAATAACGTGTGACAAATCGTAATTTTCTTACTTATGATCAGTGGCGGCTCAAGTATAAGAATTGTGGAACTGCAGCGCCCCCATTATCTACTTGATATTATCAATAAAATTTAATGTAATGATTTTTTCTTTCTTTATAATTGTACAATGTATTATCCTTTGGCACAATGTCAGTAACCGCATCCCAGTTTATGAAAAATAAAGAAAAAAAATAATATTGGAGGGAACTGTGCATTTCACAGTTGTAGCGCCGAGGTGTTTGATTGTTTTGCGCATGCTCACATCGGAATATGCGCGCGAGGTTGCTAGGAAAAAGATCACAGCCGTTCTCGCATTGCCGAACGCTGATGTGATAATAGAATGTAGCTTTTTTTTTAAATCATTTTTTTTACACCGCTATATTCTTCAATGTGATAAAGTATAGAATTAAATTATTATCTTTATTGCTTTCTATTTTATTCATTTTTTTTCAGTTCCTTTAATGCAGGGGTAACATTCAACCTTTTAAACCTTGGGGAACCCTTTGAGCTTACCATTTTCTTCAAGAAACATTTTGATTAAAGAGAAGAACAAATATATTATACCAAACTTTTAATCTACTCAAATTTTCAAAATTATCATTGCACATCTATTTTTATCGCAATAGAAACGTCTTAGTAAGATAATAAATTGTTAGGTAAGGTATAAAGTTTTTTTTTTTTTTTTTTTTTTTTTTTTTTTTAAATTTATTTTATGAATTATATACAAAAGCAATAATAATTTAAATCACAACAAACTAATAAAAAGAAATTTTTTACATTAGTTGGCTATGATTGTTTTTTATTGCAAAGTATTTTTACATCAGGAATAATTGTTGAAATCTGAAATTAATGTTATTTTTAGCATCTAATCTGTTTCTGTACTTTGTTTTTGTGGCAGCGTACAAAGAGAAAGATTTTATGCATACATACATTGAAACATACGACATTAGATGTTCATTTCTCTTCAGGAACTTTCAGGATACTCTTTTCTAACGTCAATTAAAAAAATTCATAATATCAACTTAGCTAAAATTTAGTTTCAACTGAGTATCGGTCAATATATCAATTTGTTATTTTCTTTCTTTTATAAGGAGTTGTAGGAGTCAAACAGTCTTGAAAAAGATTTTTGATTAAAAATAATTTTACTTATTGATCAGGGAAATATTCCAGAAATGTTTTTTTAAGATTTGATAGATGTTGAACCAAACTAATTTTTTCATTTTTATCGGCATTGGCTTAACCGTCTCCTAAAAGATTTTGTAAATTAGGAAAGTCTTCAATATTATTTTTCAAAATATAATAAGCCCAAAATTTCAGTTTTATTAGAGTGGCATCAATTTTACTTTGCATCTTGATAAAATAGCGAAATAAATAGCCAAATAAGGGATCGATTCTTCACATGATCCAAAGAATGACCTAATGCGTCTCAATTAATGTATTTAATACATGTGACTTTTACGAAATTTAAGATTTTATTTTAACCATAAAATATTTATTTACATTTCTTTTTACAAGCAAAATGTCTTTAAGAATTCTGTCTTTTATAAAAAGTGAAATTTTTTCTAATAGTTTGAAGATTTGATTAAGCATATAGTGATCTCTCGCGGAACCCGTGTCAAAGTTCCAGAGAAGGCAAGGATTCCGCGGAACTCAGGTGGAGGACTTCTGCTTTGATGAATAGAAAGCTTTAACAATGGCCTTGCCTCTCCAACAAATTTCTGTGTATAAGTATAATTATAATTCTAAATGAAAACAACGAAAAAGTTAACTTTACGGCTGTGAAGTAAAAAATGCACTGGTTTTATTCCCGTGTTGGCCGTTTGGAGGTGATGTAACGTGGACAAAATATGATTTTAGAAATATAAGCAAAATTTATGAAAAAAATTGAAAAGCTCGAGAAGTCAAAGAAGCACCTTGACAACGTTGTTTCAATGCCAATTTTAAGAACTATAACTAAGTATTAAGGAGAAACTTATTGAGGCATACACACTTGAATATTTGATTTTGTTCCTTTAGGATTTTATGAAGTTTCTGAATAAATTTTTTACACGTGTTTTTTTCCTTTTACACAATTTTAAAACAACGATTGAAAATTTGCAGCAGCCCCCCAACCATTTTAGCCTCTGGAAATGTTCCTGAAACAAAGCACCAACCCATGCACTGGACAAGCCCATCTTCCCCTAGAACCTAAAAAGCTAGAATGAGCAAATTCAAAGCAATGATGATTTTTTTTTTCGATATTCATGGGATTGTGTACCTTTACTGCGCGCGTTCTTGAAGGTCAACCTACTAATCAACATTACTACCTTCGCGTTCTTACTGAACCCCGTGAAAGAAAAAGGGAAAACCGGCCTGAATTGTGGAAGGGCAAGTCATTCCGCCAAAAGGTTTCTGGCCAAGAACAGCATACTAGTGTTACATAATCAGCCCTATTTACCGCATTTTGCGCAATGCGAGTTTTTTTTGTTACCTAAGATGAAATCTGCATTAGGAGAAAAAATATTTGAGTCCACTGAAGCTGTGGAAGAGAAAGAGAGAGCGAGAGAGCGTGCCACCCATCCTGAAAGAGCTGACAGAAGAAGACTACCAGCACTGTTTCGAACAACGAAAGATTCGCAAGGAGCGTTGTTGTGAGTAGAAGTGTATTTTGAAGATAATAAGTAAATATGTATGAAATCAAAATAAAATGTTTTACAGCGTCAGTCTCGTTATTTAATTGTGGCACAGATTAACCGTATTTGTCACTTGTACTAAGGAAAAAACTCTACTATTTTAGTACACTATGAAAATACGCATGTAGTGTTAATAAATTGGCTTTTAAATGTAGATCTTAGAAAATACATCAAATAGAGACTAAAAATGTCATTATTTTTATAGTTCAAGAAAAGTATTCATCTTTGATCAAAATAAAAATAACTTTATTTTTATAATATCAATCATTGTAAATGAAAAAAACCTCTGATATTAATATATTGTATTAAAAATGAATATAAAAGTGTATGTTTCAACTTTTTCAATCGTCTTTGCAGTATTTCTCTCTAATACCTTCAGCACAATCCTAAAACAGGAAAGTAAAATGTAAGTAAAATTTATAAAGATTGTAAAGACTCTATTTTTTTTAAAAAAATTATACTATATACAACTAAGAATAATAAACAAAACATTTTTATGCACATTTTTAATAAATAATTACGCATGAGATAACATGTATAAAAATGTATGTGTTTTATTAATTTAAATATTTTTGACTATAATATTTTGCTATATTTTTTTCTACTTTTTAAAAATACATTTCATGTGTTTTTATATCTACAGCATAATATATATTTCTATAATACGTATAGTTTATTGACTATAACATGAAAATACCTCAAATTGTTCCATACCACTCAGTTCTTCTTCAGTCAACTAAAATAAAAATTTGAAATTATTAAATTTTAGCTTCATATGCATAATAACAGATGTTTAAGAGTACTTTTAGTATTTAAGTAAATAGTCAACTACGTATTATTTTTATGCATATTTTCTTATCAATATTAAGAACTTAAAATTTTTAAATAATATAATCTTTGGTTTTTATTAATTTATGATATATTGTACGAGGTAGTGGAGTGAAGTTTTAACTATTACTAAGAAATAACCAAGAATTTTGGAGGAAATTTATTCTGCATATTAATTGGTTTTTATGTACCTAATATTGAAAATGACACTTGTTCATATTTATTTGGTTGTTTTAAGGAAGTCGTAGATTGAAGTAACTCTCAATATCGTAAAATTTCAATTGTTAAAAAAAATTATTGAGATCGAAACTTAAATTTGGTTATTATTTTTAAGTCTTCTCAGCATTTCACAAACTAGAGTTTCGCCATGCGTTTTTCGACCTTTTGAAACATGACCTTGTAGAACTAAGCAGATTGAGCTCCATACTGCGGGTTACTTTAATCTACAGCTTCCTGAAATCAAACAAATCCAAAGGAATAGCTGCAATTTATAATAATATGGGTTCAACGATCAATTAATATGCAGAGTAAATTTTATCCAGTTATTTTAGTTATTTCTTATCATATGTAAATTAAATCTTTACGATACTCGCTTATACTGGAAAAAACATTCTGCATTAAATTTCTTTTTAACGAAGGAAGAACGGTGAATATTCGATATTTCTATAAATTTCTATATCTCTTTGACTGAAATGAATCTTTTATACGAAATCCATCACCAAACATGTGCGTGTGGATTCAAAGGAAGGGAATTATTTTTTTCTATTAAAATTTAACCTTCTATATCTTACCGATGCATAGATAATTATAGGATTATTCTATTGCATTGAATATTCCAAAATTTAAATCTTCTTTGAAATGTTTTGGTCTTTCCATCTTTTCGCTACCCTCTCTCTCACACAAATATTTCGCCCTTTTAATACAGATCATGCATTACTTAAATTAATAATTAAGCAAAATATTGCTTAATTTGTAATCAAAAGAATGCTTTTATTGTAACCTATAATTATACTATAATTCCATTAAAGATCAAAACTCTGTAAGCTTAAGGAGTACCTATCCTACTGGTGAGATATACCTTCTCATCAGAGCTATTGAACTAACAAAAAGTGAATTAAGGTGTTCCATTATGTTAAAAAGAAAGAAAAAAGTTATATTAGTTATCGAGGGCACAGAGGAAAGGAAAAGGGCCGGTGAAGGGCGGGATGTTCTAATTGGGGCGCTTCCGAGAGGAATACCGAACAGAATATTAGTTACGGATAAGAATTTGGATTTAAGAAGACTACGATCCTCTGACCATAAAATCTTAAGGCCTTTTTTTTAAGTGCGTAAACATTTGTGAATTTTTGCAGGTTTTCTCTCTTTCTCTCTCTCCCGGAAGAGAGACGCGGCAGGCAAATGTAGCCATGAAGTGACAGATAGAGCTAGGTAGAACTCAAAAATTTTTAAAGAATGTTGACTAAAGATATGGTTTCCTAAGAAAGCGGTGCTGTTATCTGGTAGACTCGAGAGGATGACGTCACTAAGACGTTGTAGTCTATGTAAACCAGATGGCGTGATATCCTAAAGTGCTTTTTGAATGTGAATGGAACATGAATCAAGGGTAAGTTACGGTTTCCATGGGAAGACTTAACTATGATTACTAATGACGCCCTTCATAGCAGTAATGTGGGCGCCATATAACAGCACCGCTTTCCTAGGAAACCATAGCTTAAGAGAAAATTTTATTATGTATAACATCATGTTTTGGTAACAAGGTGCCAGTAAAATTTTGAAAAAAAAAAGAAATTTCAGTAAGAAATGAGATAAATTCATTAATTTAGATATAAAGGTAATATTGAGTTCAGAAAGTTTTTTTTTTTTTTTGTTGGAATGTTTTCGTACTCGTTCGAAAATCGATGTAGGTCGTTTCGCTGACGACGATCGACAAGGATAGTACGGTTTTCGTTTAAACAACTTACCTCAAGTGATATTTAAAACCATTGTATCGTAAACAGAGACAATTTTAATCTGTAGGCAGACTATTCAAGTTTCGTGGCGCGATCAAATTTTAATTTCTTACAAAAAAAAATTGTGTTAAAGGAATAGGACCACAGAGTATAAAATATAATTAAATTTCAGTTCTCTGAAGCTTATTTCTGGTAAGAGTATGTGATCCTGGCTCAGAATAATGAAGTAAATTGACGATAGCCCGTTTTGTGTCTAATATAACCTTTCATTAATTAAATTTAACTATTTTACACACAACGATTTTTTAGGTTTATGAATAATGAGTTCGAACACTTACCGATTTCAAGTATTCTTCATCAAGTAAACAATCAATGAGCTGAAAAAAAAGTAGCAGTGATGAGTATAAAATTTATTAACACATTAGTTTTGGGAAAATTAATATTCCTGGTTTAAACTTGGTCGATTATATGAGGGAAATCCCCACCGCAGAGCTTGTTTGAGTTCTTATGCAAGATTGTCTATATACTCCACGTCTTAGATTTGACCGTAGTAATATACTTTATATTTTATTATGTTTTAAATTTATTTTTAAGATCACTTAAAAAAGGAAAAGAATTTGTCAAATTAAATGCTTGGTGCAGCTTCGCCAGATTTGGCTCTTGCGCCAGAAACCCACGGCCATTCACTCATCACGATGCTTCATATGAGTATCTAAGCTATACTAAGCGTGTATACTTGACTCGGATCCCTTCCCTACAAGTTTTTTCGAATCCAGTGATTTTAAGTCGATTGTTTAAGAGTTCCGAAGATAAGTAGAAATCCTCATTATGATATTTGATTAAAGATGCGGATTCACATTAACCGCCCCCACTTATTAATTTAATATTGCTTATATAGAAATGGAATAAAGATTTCTTATTACTTAATCATGTCCTTTAATTACAGTGACGTTAATTCGCCACAAAAGGCACTACATGAAACAGAGCATTATTTATCTAAAGATTTGAAACAAAATATGTCCTTCGGCGGCCGTTAGATTTCAGACCCTTTCTAGGGGAGAGAGTTGATGTCCTTGATCCGGCAGCGTTATTTTGATCCCTGTACCAGTGGGTCCGAAGTTGAGGATCCTACCAACCAGGCTGAAAAGACATCTTCTGACTGGTTAACTAAGGCGTTATAACTTCTGACATTGTTGTTGACAAGAGCCGCGTCCGTTAGTGGTTTTCCGACCCCGTGGAGAGGGAGAGAGTTTTTGCTGACCTTGGTGCGGCAGCGCAGTTTCGAACCCTGGTCCAGTAGGTCTGGAGAAGGTGCTTCTACCAACCAGACTGAAAAGACATCTTTTCTGGCTGGTTAAGTAAGGCCTTTTAATTTCTAATTTTGTTGTATAAGAGAGTCGCAGCATACTCCCCCTCCAGTACCATCGTGAGGATACGAAGGAAATCATTGTTCAGAAGGTTATTTTTTGATTTTTTTAGCCATTACTGCAATTGATATACATCCCATCCTGTTGAATTGAGTTTTGCAGGGACAGTTTCCATTTGAGTCATCGGCTGTCTCGTGTTGAGTGGCGGGTCTCGTCGATACATGCGCCAGAGCCGGAATATCACTAATCATTAGTCGTGATTTTGAGTGCGTTTGTCTTAGTTAGACGTACTGAAGAAAGTGCTTTGAGGAGGGGGCATATGCAATCAGTAGGAATAGGCTGTGCTGCCATCTAGTGTTCAAGTCCTGAGTCACCACTTCGGCCGCAAATGGATTTTCGACCCCTTGGAGGGGGAGAGAGTTGATTACCTTGATGCGGCAGCGTTGTTTCGAACCCTGGACCAATGGGTTGGAAATTGACGGTCTGACCAACCAGGCTGAAAAGACATATCTTCAATATGGTTAACTAAGGCGTTTTAACTTCTGACATTGTTGTTGACGAGAGCCGCTGCAGTCCTATACACCTGACACCTTGGTAAGCGTCGAAGGATTATTTCCATTATTTTCCATTTCTAACTATTTAAATAATCACTCATCAGCAGTCTAGTGAATTAAAAAATTCATACAGTTATGATGACAAAATTATTTTAATACAAATCTATAAATCATCAAAATTCTATCCCTAGCCTTCGAAATCTATGAATATGCCGTTTCAGAATCTAAAGTTTAAAATAATAACATAAATTATCTGAATTGCATCAATCGGGCTCGAATTCTCAGTAGATTTGGAGAGGAGGGTTCGGCTCACTGATCTTTTTTAGGTCCTTTCTATGTCCCTTTCCATAGCTCCTAATTCGGCACAGTAAGTATGACACAGGTGTCTCATATTGACAACATAAACTCACAGTCTCTAACACCAGCCAACTAACTTAGTATCAAATTATTTTCTGCTTATGAACGCAGTTTATCTCATCCATTCAATATACTTCCTTAATTATAATCTCATGTACATAAATCACGTTTCATCCATTTGGGAGAAATCTTCAATTCAAACGATATCATTTAAAGTCCCAAAGAGTTAACTGAAGGGAAAAGCGCGATACAGCACACTTTCACACAAAATTTAGGTCGTGGCCTCTACCTAAATTGTCATTTTGATAGTGGTTTCAGTATTAAACTAATCATTCTAGACGATTGCTCTGGAAATTCTCGACCAAGAACTTATAGAATTTTTACAGTTTTAGTTCGGAAAATAAGAAAGTTAGAACAAATGTATAAAGTACCTTTTCTACGTAGACTGGATTTTCACAGTAAAATTCCCAATCCTTGGCTCTTTTTTCGGGATCGTCCCTTGGTTCTACTTTTTTACAGCAGTCTTCGAGATGGACTACGGTCTGCGTAAATATGAAAATAGAGTGTTTTTTAATATATTATAAATTCTTCGGAAAAATAAAGATTTAATCATTGTGTTCTTAATATTTCAATTTCCTGTGGTTGTATTGTTTACGATGTTAAATTCTTCATTTTAGTATCATATCAGAGGAAGAGCGTTAAAAGCAACGCAAAAAATAAAACAAATAATTTTAAACTTCTTACGCGTTTAAATAAATAAACACATACCAATCAGATAGATATAAAGAGATGAGAATTTTTGAAGAAAAAATTCACCTAGTACTTTACATGTATGCGTTAAAAATTATTGCAAATTAAAATTTAAATGAAAAGGAGAGCAATTAGGAGTCAACCAATATTCATAAGTGTTTAAAGAAGAATTAAATTCGTTGAAAGCTTACATTTTTTGATTATTTCCTAAATATTTGCATCAAAGCAATTTTTTTACTTATTTCACCTACGCATTCCTTTTCACCCCGAAAATATTTTTAATGAAGAAGATGTTTCACAATTTGAGGTACAAATTTTATCACTTAAAAACAAATTAAACTTAAGATACATTTTTCTTTACATGTTTAGAGATTCTCAAAAATATCGTAATTTTACACATTTAAAAATATTAAAATTTTCTAAAAAAATAATGGGGTGTTTTCATGTTTGATATGAGTATACGACAGGGTGAATTTCTATTTTAGCCCACGCCTTAGCGACGGAAAATTAACAACTCTAAGTGGCCCTAAAAGTAGGGTTCCGTTTCAGAAGGATCTAAAGTTTTTCAATTCAGTGCATTTATCATGCGTTTCGGAGACGCAGTATAGGTTGAATTGTTTGAAGATGGGCTAAATTCCTGTAGGTCACATGACATGAAGTCACGGGCTTTTTGCTTACTTTAGCGGAAGCTGGCATCAAATTGTACTTGTTGTACTTGCAGATTCCATGTAGAATTTCAAATTTAATAATTAAGTAATTATATTGTTCCGTATTCTTTTACGGAATTTCTAGAGATTAAACAAAATTAGAAATCTTTCATTCGGAATAGGAGAGCAAACAGTTTTATTTTTTTATATTTCCAAGTTTGAAGGAGTATATCACATCACAGAAGTTATTTTATCGCACTTCTTTTACCTCCGTGAAGCATTTGCAGCACCACTTGTCCTAACAATTGAATAGATATGCTAGCATTAGGATTTAAAAAAAAAAAAAAAAAAAATTATATTTTTGATTTTTTTTCTTTCCCCCTATTATAATGTAAATACTTTCAAATCATACAAATCATTTTTTACTGCAGTTACAAATGAATTAATAGATATTGTTACCAATTATGTATTTTTAAAGAAAATTTCTTTATAACGCAAAGTGTGGCAACGACGAGGAATATGATTTGATTAGCTGGAATCATGTGATTACATCAGCCATGTGGCTGTGACGTCACATGAATGGAGTCTATTATTTTCGGGCAATAAAGCAAAACTATTATTTCACTTCTTTAATAAAAACATCGTAGAAATAAAAACTAATAATCAGACTACTACGTTGCAAGTTTCAACGATATTAAAATACGAAGGTTTGATAGAAAAGCAATGCCTCCATAACCATACTTTTTTTTTTTTTATTTATTACTTGATTTCCCAAATTTTTGTTCTACCTGAAAGGTACGGATATTTGTTATATAATATATTAATTTTCTTTGTTTCTAGATGCCGCTGATATGCTCAGAACTAAGAAAAATGGCGACATGGACGTAATATAGAAACAAAGAAACGTAATTCCTTTCGAACTTGAGACTTTCACCTCTTCCCAAAAAGGAAAATGCAGTTTAAGGACACCAGTTTCTTTCTGACGGAGAGATGAAAATTTCCGTTAAAATCAAGTATTGACCCATCTCCAGGATTTATGGATATCAGGTAACAAATAAAAAAGTTATGGCAAAAGTTAAAGAAAAGTTATGAAGGCATAAATTTTCGATCAAGTCTCAAAAAAGCTAAATTTACTAAATCTAAAGCAGAAACTTACTCTACTTGGCTTAAGTTGTACGCATTTTCCATAAGCATCATGAGTATCATTATCTGCAAAGAATAATATAAGAATTTTATCCATATGTATCAGCAATGAACATGTAGTAAGCATCATGACTGACTAAAAAACTGTCTAGATCTAAGTTATTTCCATTGTATGGTTTCCTTTTTATTGTCGATTAAAGCAAGAAACTTATGCTTATTTCGAATAATGGGAAAAAGGGAGTTTCGAGCAGTGAATAAACACCAAAAGATTTTGAAGCTGCGTTGGTTGAATTTCAGGGCATATCTTCTCCTGTGTTTTCGACTTCTTACAATTGGGTAAATGAGTTTAAACGAGGCCGTACATCCACAAAAGATGAACGTCGTTCGAGAAGTCCAGTGGCAGTAACTACTCCCGGAATTATTGACACAATCTACAACATGGTTTTGAGGAATCGACGAATCAAAGTGTGCGAAATAGTTGAGTCCAGAGGCATATTGCAAGGTACAATATTTTCGAATTTACTCGAAAAATTGGGAGTGAAAAAAAATAACTCAGTGAGATGGGTGCCGTATTTGCTCTTAGTGGAAAATAAGCGGAATCGTGTGGTTCAACACTGCTATGAGGTTATGAGTTTCTGCGTCAATACGTAACTGCTGTCGAAACGTGGATACACTACAATACTCCAGAAACAAAGAAACAGTCGAAACAGTGGGGGTTAGATGACAAACGGGTTTCAAGAAAGTAAAGATGGTGAAATCTACTGGCAAGTTGATGGCCACAGACTTTTACGGTGCCTGCGGACACATCTGCATCGATTATTTGGGAATGAAAAAACAATAACAGGAGAGCATTATGCGTCGTTATTGGATAAGTTGAGCGAAGAAATCAAGAAAAATCGCCCCCATTTGATAAAAAAAAGATCATCTTCCATTAAGACAATGCACGGGTGCACGCCTATGCTGTTTCGATGGACAACACTGTGGAATTAAGTTTTGAACTATTACAATATCTACCGTATTCAAAGGATTTGGCCTGCAGTGATTTTTTTTTTATTTTCAAACTTAAAAAAAATGGCTTGGCGGACAACGGTTCATGTCGAACAAGGAGTTTACCGTCCAAGCAAGTGCCTATTTTGAAGACATTCTGTAATATTACTTTTTAGAAGCCTTAAAAAAGTTGAAAAAAAAAGTTGGAAACTGTATAGAGCTCATAAATTAATCTACCTGAAATATTTAATTTTTCTCTCTTTTTCTAAGGACTTATTGAATGATCCTCGAACGATCTTTTCCACAAATAAGGTAAGTAAATAACTAAACTTTGATACCTTCCTAGATCCGAATAAAACAACTTGGCTATCCTCTGTGTGAATTTTTCTTTCTGTAGTTTGACAAATAACGTTTGACTCATTGCCAAAATATTTAGCTAATTTTAGAGCCATCGTGGTACGAGATATTCAGAATCCAAGTAAAGCCAAGTATGTATCGAGATATACAACAATTGAAATTTACTAAGCAGAATCGATTGTTGGTATAGCATTTTAAAAAGTGGTAATTAGTTTCTTCCATAACTTTTTTGCGTTCGGAAAAGTTAGGCAGGCGAATTTCCAGGACGCTAATGGCATCATATCGATGGACTTCTTAGAAGAAGGAAAATCATTCAATCGATAATACTACAGACAGTTATTCCATTTAGAAAACAGAATAATTGATAAATTTAGTTTATTTTTGCATATATATTAAATATAATGGATATAAATTTAATTTGTAGAACTATACAAATGAGTCAATTTTTTTTTTGTTAGTAACAGCTTTTTTCATTTATTTGCTTTTTCATTGCGACTAGATTGGTTGATTCTATGGGATATAGAGCAACAAAGCTTATTTTCCCCTTTAAAAAAATTCCTTTAATTCAATAGATATCAAAATATTTAACCATCTACAAGAATATCCTGAGTACTTGTTTACTGGTTACTGTATTTTTCCAAAGCTCTTTCAAAATAATATTTCGCTGTAGATCTACATCGAGTACATTTTATTTAAGACAATGACGATTTATGAGACTTTGTTAACACATAATAGATTGCCAATAAAATTCTACGAAATTTTATTTTTTTAAAAAAAATTATTCAAAAGCTACTTGATAAATATTTCAAAATGTTTTGGAAAAAACATTAATGATCATAGTTTGAACTGCTTTATAATTCTCAGCAAATAAATATTTCATATAAAAATAGTTACATTACCAAGTATTTAAAGCCAATAGCTTGCTTTGCATATTAAAAAATAATTATATCACATAGGTTTATAAATACATTTAAATTAAGAAACATTTTAAAAAATTCATATTTTTACTAGAATCATAATTAAAAATATATTTATACGATAGTAAATTAAACTTACTACAAGCCAGACATTTATATAAAGATACATCTTTCTCCTTTTTCTTTTCCATCTCTTCGTCGCCCAAGCAACATCCCAAAATGGTGAACGATAGTGCAAAAATGAAAAAAGTATTCATTTTTAAAAAATTAGACCTCTTCTATTGCCTAGCTTCTTTCAAAATACTATGTGATTTATGCAGTATCCGTTCTTATCTGCAGTCTTTTATATGTTGTCAAAAAATTAATTCTTTTTAACGCAAACGTAAACAAAGTTACTCTTTTGAGTGAAAAAGTAATTTTCTTTTCGAATAAAATATATATTTGTTTCAAAGAAAACCGGTTTCATGATTAGAGGTCATTGCTGATAAATTCTATCCGCTAGTTTTAGGTGCAATATTTGTTTAGCAGGTCTGAAAACACTTGCGGGGGAAATTTTTTTTCCCTTTTGTATTTCAAGGCTTAACACGTGCAAGTGAATTTGCAGTTTCTTTTCCTATTGCATTTCCAATATGTAAGAATAACTTTAATTTGTTAATTGTAATGGAATATTTCAGACTAAAAACTATTTTACGAACTTTGTTTTGAGAAATCAAAGAAGAATTGGGTTAATGAAACTAAGCGAATCGAGAAATTTTTATAAAGAAAAGAATATAACTACAAGTAGATGAAAGTTAATGGAAATAATAACAATCATTATATGTGTTATGTTAATCGTAACATTTTTTAATTGTAAATTTGATAGTAATATTAAAAAATATCTACACATTTTTGAAATATTTGTGAAGATATCATTTTATTTCCACATTGCTTAAACTATATTCGTGTGTATACTGCATTTCTATAATAAATACAGTACCCAATTCAAAAAATTGATTAAAACCAGCTTCCTTAAGTATTGCAAGTATATTAAAACAGCTAAGTCAGATCATTGGTTATTGAAAAAAAAAATTTTATATCATGTGACTGATAAACTACCTATATATTAAAGTTTTTTGATCGGTTGTGAAAAGAAAATGGATTTTCTTGATTTCTGAGCTAAGCAAACATTGCTTTTTACTTATTGCTCTATAGTATGTAGTATTTTAACCGCTGATAATCCATCAAATACACTCTGAAGCAATAAAATTCGAGAATTTGGACTTTCAAACATAAAAAGCCGCTTAGGAAAACATGAAGACTGAAACAGACTCCAATATCATTGGCTTTGTTGAAGTAATTCAGACTGTAGATTTTCAAATCTTTAAAAAATGTATAAAATTATTCTCAAAAGTTGAAAAAAATATATAATTACAATCCCAGAATTTTTAATTACTGTTTACTATTTCGAATGTACCATTGCATTCAAATAAGTACATTAGTTCAGATATGAGAAGGCAAATAGACGCCACTTAGGACCCGTTATGTAGCGAGGCTGAAGCACAATAAATCTGTCAAAGCTTTAATTCCTCACGTTGAAATAGTGTAGAAATTAGAAGATTGTGTACCCTTTCTTTCCTCGTCACTTAATGAAGTTTAAAATTCGAGGTCCACAGCCCATTGACGTCGTGTTGCTTCTAAGTGCGACATTAAAAATGATTAAGTAATGCTTTTCTTTCATAATCTCTGTTTTTCTTTTTTTTTTTTCCTTCAAATAATTGATTTGTGTGTGATATAAATTTTTGTCATTGATTTATGTGTACAATCATTAATATTTGAATTTTCATATAATCATACAAGAGGTAAGGAGAATTATTAAATATGTCCAAAGCAGAAAGGTGCTTTAATGACCAGAATTCTTGACAAAATAATTTTGAAAAAGGGAGAAATGTAGATTACTTATTAAAATCCGAAAAGAATGTGTTGGGAAAATTATTTACATTAATTTATTTTTATTTTTTAAGGTTTAATATCGATTAAACAATTTTTGACTCTCTTTTTGGAGAATAAGTACATATTATTTAATATTAATGAGCTTTCTGATGTAAGGTAATAAAAGTAATGAAATGTAAATTTATAAATTTTTATCTCTCATTAGCATTTTACTTTTTATGTTTGCTTATAGAACAAACGGCGAAAGTTTGTGAACTGTATTTTTAATTTGAGACAATACTTACTTTCAAAGGATTTAATTTTTAAAACTTTTCACTGATTTTTTTTAAAAATAGGGATGAAAGCGGTGTCCAAGTTAGTGATGACAATTTTTGTGTTATGTCGTGTGCGACCTCGATTTAAGGGTACCAAGACATCCGAGGAATTCTGGAACACTCGATCTAAGACTCTTAGTTTTTGTGATATACATCTTCGCAAATTATTATTAGAGGTTAATAAATTGCGAAGTGTTTGTGCCTAACAACGATATTTTAATCTTTCTATCGAACTATAAAAGTAATTTTCCCTCTCTTAATTGAATATGGACATGTTTTGAGAGATATATGTGCATTTAGGTACCACTATTAAAAATAATATTTCATAAATTTACAAAATATTTTACTCATCATATAGAAAACTATACGCAAAATATAGTTAATCTACTTTTTTTATGATATTACCTTATATTTTCTTTGAAAAAAAAGATAGAAATTCGAAGTTTTGAAAACTTCAATTCTTTAACCTTTTTTATACTCAAAATTATTTCTTAAGAATTTGGTATTATTTATAGAAAAATTATTTTAGATTCACTATACGCATAAGTGCCTTATATAGAAGCATAAAAAATATTTAACCATATATATATTGCGCAATACTTTTATTTAAAATGGTACCTAAATGAAAATTCATCTCGCAAAACATGTCTACATTCAAATGAGAGGGGAGAAACTCTTTTTGACAAAAAAAATTACTTTTATAGTTTGATGAGAAGATTGAAATATCATTATTAGGTACACAAGAAAATCTAAGCTCTACTTATACGTCACAAAGGTATATAACACAAAAACAAAGAGTCTTAGATTGAATTTTCCTCAATTCCTCGGATATCCTGGTACCTTTAATGAGTCAAATCTTAAGGGAGTACATTATCCTAAAATCAACCAATGTAGCGAGCCGTTTTATGAACTTATTTAAATGTATAAAGTTTATTTTTTTTAAATATGGGAACAAATTTTACAGCTGTAGCTACGTTGCTTAAAGAATTATTTAACCTTTCTTTAACAGTGTGCTAAATCATTGCTTTAATTTTCAAAACTTTAAGCTGATCTTTTTCAGTTTTCTTTTTAAGACGGTCATGTACTTAAAATACTCAAGCGCTTTTGAAATAAATATAACGTTTTTAAATTTCGTTTGATTGTCTGATAAGTCTGTGTATGGAGTAAAAGGATATAGATTTATTTACTTTTTGTGTAAGTCTACCAAACTTCAGTAATTTTTTTTCATTACTTTTCTTAGTGTAAAATAGAAAAAAAATTGTAAAACTATACATCTAAATCCATGGACAGAATCGTGAGAAACAATGCTAAGAAAATGATAATTTTTTTAAAAAAAATGTTAACATATAAATGTTAACATTTTTTTAACAGATTTCATAAAAAAAATTTAGAATATTGCAAAACTTTTTTTTTTAAATAATCGTTTGTTTGAAAATAAATTTCTTTTACCTGAATTGCGTAGTTTATGTGTTTTCAAATTGGGAAAATATATTTTTTCTTATATAAATACCCAGTTTTAAGAAAATTGTTCGCAAGCTGTTGTGTCCCCTAAACATTACCTTTAAAACCTCTCGCTCAAGAGCCATTTTGAATAAATGAAGGTAATGCTAATCTTAACTTAATTCTACTTACTTTTGAAAAAGAAAAAGTAATGAAGAATTTTTGACAAAATTACTTCTTTATCCTCCTATTTTCGAAAATATTTTAACCACTCAAGGGGCTATCGTTTTAGTCAACGTCAAAATGATCACTTGAAAACTTTTCAAAATAAAGTGTTAACTGAATATCTTTCCTAATGAAAGAGAGAATGAAGGAAGGAGGGAGAGAGTGAACGAATGAATAAATGAGTGAACGAATTAATGAACGAACGAATGAATGCGTGAATTAATGAAGGAGGGAATGAATTAGTAATGAAAGGAAGGAATGAGTGAGTGACCCAGGGAATGAATGAATGTGTTATTGAGTGAATGAATGAATGAACAAGAAATCAAATTTTCATTCCATTATCATGCTATCGTTTGCTTTAATTCTTATATTTAAGTGAATAGTTTAATAATTATTTTTTAAAAAAATATAGTTCCTTTGTCTAAGCCTTTTCATAGCAAAACTTTACATGGAACAATTTTGTTTTATTTTCTTATCTCTATTTTCAGTATACATTTGTAGGTTTTTGAGATCTTTAAGAAATATTTAAAAACATCTTTCGAATGCACGTCATTATAATTAAATAAATATAATAGTCTAAATTTGAGATAAAAAAGTAGAAATTCTTGAAAATTAACATTTACGTTCACAAATTAAAAATGGCTAATAAATGGGAGCTTTGAAGCCGTGGCTCTGAATCCGTGGAACACTGGTAGTTGAGGAAGCCATTTTAAGTATTTTTCGAAAAAATCAAGTATGCAATTAAGAAAAGGTTGAAAAGGTAAAATCAGTACTATGTAAAATAATTTTTGAATGGGATTGTCAACAGCAAATATGAATGATTAACATTAGTAATATACAGTGGGGTCCGGTAAATACGTAGTTCTCTAACACGCGAATTTGTTTTAAACGCAGTTTTAATTTAGTTGTGTTAATAAGCTTAATTAATTAATCCTAGATAAATGGAAGCCATAATTTGCTTTTTCTTGTAATGAAATTCGGATCATTTTTGTTCGGACGATGATCCTGTTAAAAGGAACAGACATGAATAACTTTTTTTTCTTTTAATTTTTTTAGTATATGAATCACCTTCTCTCGGAAAAAGAAATGTTCCAATTCGGATTGTTATTTTTTTGCAAGAAATTATTTCCTTGTATCAAGCTTAGTGAGATTAGCAGTTCGTTCAATCATTTTATAATCCTCAAATTTTGAGAATTATAAAGATTTTTCTATAAAATGTATAAATGATTTCTGTAATATTCGAATTGTACTTTTTTCTATCGAAGGAATTTGAAAGAAGTAGAAATTACCAACGGAACTTAATGTATCTGAGTCCAAATTGCATGGATTGTTAATTCATTGGCTTGCACAGCCGCCTGGTTGCTGGCCGCACATTTCAAGTACATTATTACGTTGCTACTGTGAGACGGAATGAGGACCTATAGTTCCTTTTTTAGTGTAACCTTCCTTTCGGCAATGGATGAGGAAATGTCAGATATCATTGGATTGCTGAGAAATTTACCTAGTGTATGGTATTTAACATATTGGATCAATCTCCGTAAGAAATACCCTTAAGAGGTAGAATTTAGATTATTGTTCTTCGAATTCTCTAAAACTTATTTTCTTAAAATTAAATAGTAAATGTAGGGTCGAATATGGGTGGAAATATTAGTAAACTTATGGGTCAAAAAGAATTATAAACTTCATCAGTTCGTTAATAACGTTGATAATAATAAAGGATTAACCAGAAATAGGGTTAGGACATGGAAAAATTATTATCTTTTCTCTGATGTTTATTTGAATTTTTGGCATTTTGCACCATTTAAATTAGTATAGTAACTCGCGGTTCTTTTAACTTACTATTTAGCTATCATGGACCCCGACTCCCTCCTGTGAACGGAGTCAGATTGTATGCAGTATTGTGAACTAAATACGCGCTTATATGCAAGGAAAATTGACACCGTGTCTTTGACAAAGTGGCATTAAAAACCCAAGCAAGCAATATCATATAACATAACTAGCTTGGCTCATATGATTGTTAAGGAAGCTATCTTTGGAAATTATTATGATTCTCCGTTACACTGGGTATAAAAAAAAGTTTGAGAGAAAAGGGTTTCAAGGACGGTTAATATTAAAACAGAGAAACACGAAATCTTGAAAATTTAGGTAATAAAATACGTGAAGCTTTATCAAAAAAACATATTTATTCATCCTAATTCTACAGGCATCTGCAAAGTTTCCGTACTGCATTAAATTTGAGATTTTTTTTTAAGGCATTGTAATTCTAAATTTTTAAATAAACGTGTTCATATCAATCTATATTGGTATTTTATTCTCTAATAAAAGTAACACTTTGAAGCAGAAGTCTTTTTGCGCTTTTGGTTTGAAAAAGGTCGGCTTCCTTTACTTTAGAGCGGCTTCCTTTCCTTTCCTTTCCTTTAGTTCATGAAGCGGGTTCTATGCTGAAATTTTTCTTTCAGCTAACATTTTGAGGATTTTTTATGATGCTGCTTGAATTCAAAATTCATGGCAATGGATGAAATGTAACTTATATACTTTGCTGGTCATTAAAAATGCAACACTGGATAGGAATGAGTCTAACGAACGTCAAATTCACATGAAAGGGAGAAGAGGTGATATGCAAATGATTAATATTTTAGCTCATTTAGACGATATAGGAGAGATAAATGATATCTGAAGCAATGCATAAAAGAAAAGTTGTACAGTGGATTTCTCCTTCGGAAAGCACTTTGTAAGGTCGGAGTTTGCTCAGAATATCATGTTATGCCTCGGAATAAGAAGTAGAAACGCTCTCCAGAAAATGTGGAAATTCAATCGAGGCAGAAACGTTGCCTTTCGTGAGTGCAGTTTATCGTTCCATTATATTGCTCGTCGTACTGGTTTAGATCCAACCACTGTCATGCGAATATGGAATCAGTGGGTTGCTGAGGTTCATACTGAACGACATGCAGGATTTCCACACCTTCCCATGACTAACATCCGAGAGAACAGACATATTGTCAGGTCGTCCCCTGCAAAACAGTACAACCACAACACGGACCATTAGTGAGGAAATGGGCATGTTTGCAACACGCCTAATATCCGCTCGTACGGTGCGACGACGTTTGCAGCAGCTGTCAGCACTACGACCGATTCTTCAGCTTCCCTTGACAATGCAACATAGAGAGAGTTAATGACTCGTGGTGCGGCGAACGACAAGACTGGATACAGGAGTGGCAGCCATTGGGTACACGACACACGCATCTCTAATTTTGATCGACGTTAATTTGAACGCAGATCAGTACATTTCTGACATATTATGTCCAGTGGTTTTGTCTAATCGTCGAAGCTTGCCAAACGCCCTCTTCCAACAAGATAATGCAAGACCACATGTTGCACGTCATGTTCTGACCTTCCTCCATACACAGGATATTTGAATATCGACCTAGCTTACGTGGTCTTCAGATCTTTCATCTATTGAAAACATCTGGTCATGGGTTGCTGAAAGACTGGCCCGCCACCCCTCTCCAGCTAATACAGTTGATGAAGTATATCATAGACTTGAAGTAGCATGGAATGAGTTTCCCATTTCTGTCATTTAAGCCAAGTTCGACTCCATGTTTAACCAGGTAAGAGCCATTTTAGCTGTCAGGGAAGGCAGCTAATTTTACTACTGTAAACCCCCAAACTGCTTGCAAAATTTAATCATTTTGTTTTCAAGCCATACTGTTTACGTAAAATAAATATCTTTTTTGTAATTGCTTTCTCTCAAGGTGTAACAATTTTAATGGCCAGCAGTGTATTACAGTTTTTTTACAAGGAGAAGTTTTCGTATCAAACATCACAGCAATAAAGCAGCCCAGATATTATTTAAAAGAAAATGTGCATGAGAACCAGTTACATCCGTTACTTGTAAATAAAACGTAATTTACCTAAACGATCTATCATGAAATTACATTAAAATTTTATAAATCAATGGAATAGCTGAAATTTCAAATTTAACTAACCTTATTTCTTAGAATTGGACAGTATTATTCTAAATTTGTAATTTATATTCAATAATATAATTCATTAATCTCTTCTTTACATTTCACATTAGAATACTTCCTTTATATCTCATTCCTCACATCTATTCATTTCTTCTCATATATTAAGACTAGTTTATATATATACATATCACGATTGTTTGACAAGGTGAGATTCTCATACCAAACATCATAATAAAGTAGCATCATAGGTTAATTAAAGAGGTAGAAGAATGCGAGCACATTAGTGATGTAATAGATTAGTGCACATTAGTGGTAGTTAAATTATATTCAGTTGTAGCTGAAGATTAGCCTCATAAGAAGATTATGGCTCAAAATCATCTTTTTGTATCGTCAAAGTAGTTTTAATTCTCTAAGAATATTATAAAATATTATTATAAGATCGAGCATTACGAAAATGTTGTTAAAGGAAGTAAACATGATAAGAAACAATTTGTTGGGAAAGTACGGCTATTTCCTTATATTTGCTCAATAAAGTATTGTGTGAGTAATTTTAAAGCACGCGAGTTTCCACTTTCTCCCAAAAGCTATTTAAGACAACGTAGATTCAGTGGCACAAACGGAAAATGTCATTATTTGTTAAACTTTTGATTTCAATATTTTTATTTTAACCTTTAATTCATGAGTAAAAGAAAGATAAGTATCTTCCATGCATTTCTTACATCTTTTCATGTATTTCCTTAAAAAAGAATTTGAAGAACTTAATGAAATGTAAACAAAAATAACAATCAGGTTTTATTTCTTGTGCATAATCCAGAATACTCTTATTTGTGTTAGGAATAAAGGCGCTAATGCTAAACATAATGTTTGTTAATTTGCTTTTCAATTTCGAAAGCTTAATAGTTGCATATGTTTCAAAAATTCTTCATGATGCAAAAATATTTTTATCATAATTATTCATCACAAATTAGAAGACAGTTATTATAGCAAGAGTTTACATCAATAAATTTTATGTGTGTGCTTCTTTGTTTCTTTGTTACTTTTGTATGATGTTTTTTTTTCTATTCTTCTTTTCTTTTCACTTTTTTTTTTGTCATTTTGGCATCATAATAAAATAATTTGTTAAACGTAGGAATGATTAAATCCATAATTAGCTAGATATAATCAAGTTATTACTTAGTTTCTAAGACTTAGTGACAGTCATTTAAATTATTTTATTTCTTTGACTTTATTTTCCGAAATTACTTTTTTTCTCTTGGATATGCCTAGGTTGGTTTGAAATGGTTTTGATATTTTTAACTTCATTACAATTTTTTAAAAGTTTTTAACATGGTTTTTTAAAAACTAACTACGTTTTGCAGTTCATTCCTTATATATTTTAATACATATTTTACAATCCGTTATCAGACTTTTACTTAATGTTATCTTTATTCTTCAAATTTCGAAATAACTTTTTAATTTAGTATTTTTTTCTTTGTTTTAATATGTTTACATTACGCTTACTTAATTTTGTAGATAGCATGTATTACTAGTTTTGAATGATAATTAAACTTACATAATTTATTTTGTGGTTTTTTGTATTAACTATGAGATTCAAAGTATTGATTGAGTGTTACATTATATATATATATACTTCATATATATATATATATATATTATATATATATATTACTTACTATATATACAGCATAGCGATAATCCCACTGCTGTTGAAACCGATTTAAATGTTCCTCTCGAATCTACAGCCTACTTTGTTTTAATTTAGACTTAAAGTAGTGTCAGTTTTACTGTGATTCAAACCAGGAGAGTTTCTTATTCTTTCCGTATTTTAGCATCACTCTGTGTATCAAAATAAAACTATGTAAAAGTTATTTTTTCTTCAGGATTATTTAGTGCATCGCTATCCTTTAATATAGTCAATCTTCTTTTTAAATTTGCAAATAAGAATAAACTTCACTCATCTCAAAGTCTTGAATTTATCCTTTAAGTCATTACAAAATATCCAAAGTGGCACTATTTTTTTACAAATGAAAACAGTCACTCAATTTAATACGGTTACATCCTACTACTTCCAATCATGTGGTCACATCTAATTGCGCCTGAATCGATTTCTCTTGTGAGGGCCTATGTTCTTACTCTAATAATGAATCAAACTTTTAACTTAGCACATTTAATATGCTTACACATTTACTATTATTACACAAAAAGCGGAAGACGTTTCACAATAGCATTTAAAAACATTAAAGACTATCTTCTCAGCGTCTTAAATCATACAAATCGTCTTTTTTGATCCTAGGCATCAACAAGACGGCTTCCTCTATTCGATACACAGTCAGATTCTCTTCAAGAGCTGGCTTTCCTTCAGTAGCAGAGTGAGCGCCTCTATGATCAGATGTTTCTCTACAGAGCCACATATTTCGATAGCAATTCCAAGATATCAATTTAATTTGCGCGCAGACACATGCTCTTAAAAATCTTCTGAACATTGCAGTTCCTCACGATTACTGCGACCATGATAGCGATAATCCCTTATTAACTGTTGGAACATTACTATTCCCTCTGACACCTATCTACCATGCAGATCCTATTGCGTAAGAGGAAAAATTTCAGCAAACAAAGGAAAGTGAGGAAAAATTTCTCTCTTCTGCACTCTTGATCTGTATATCACCGGCTATGAATATCCACGATAGTATCTCCATCCATGTGGATGTTGTGTTCTTTCTTCAGCTAAAGTGGGTCGACATATGTAGGTTTGAGACTTCGCCTGTATCTATGTTATTTTGTACTATTATGATATTAAATTTAATAATATATATATGCATATATATATTATATATTTTATAATATTAACAACATTATGTTATATAATCGTTAAGTTATATATATTATCATATGTTATAATCGATATTATTAACATATATTTACATTATTATTAACATAATACAAAGTTATATGATTGAAACTTTGGAGTTGTTAATCCAATAGATATAGGCATTCAATTAATGTATACTGTTAATATACAGATTCAATGTTATCACGTTAATTTAAAAAAAAACTAAAAATTCTATATACTTTAAAGTTATAGTTATCTTTAACTTGAAAAAATGACTGTTCGTTTACTTGTTAAATAATGAAGAATCTATTGTGACATGAGAGGAGTAACTGCATATTATTACATATTAAACTTAAGCACATAAATTGATATTTGATATATGGTATCTTTAATTTGAAAATCCCCAGAATTAAACATTTCTAATTTTCCTTTAAATCTTTAAAACTAATTACGTTTTTTTTTTAAAAATAGCTAAAGCTTCCATATTCACAGGATACTTCAATAGGATTTCCCTTATGCTTAAGTAATAACATAGCTATTTTTATTTTCTTCTAAAGATTTTAATTAATGAATATTTCCAATCTTAAATTGAAGTTTTTTTCTGCCGACGATCTGTATTAATTTAATATTAATACATTTGTTATTAATTTTAATTTTGATTTCCTTTATAATTTTTATTAACTTTGTTTTATTAATAAATTTTATTTTTTTAACTTTTAATGTTCTTTGACTCTTTTCTTTGGATAGATTTTAATTTTTGTAATGTATCAAATCTATTCCTGGCTTTCATATAATTCTAGCATTATTTAGTAGATAGCGTTGCTACCTTTTGCCTAATCATTTGGTTTTCAGTGCGTGAATTATGTCAGTTAAGTTTGCTCATAGTTTCATATTCTTCTCTTATCCTAATAAGTTTTTTTTAAATATTTTATATTGTAGTCTTTTTTTTTTAGTTTTATTGAACAATAATTTTATTTCTTTTAATGTATTGTTAATAAGCTTTTGTTTTTCCTGGATTTTCTTTTAAATATTCTATATCAGTTGTTTTTGGTTGTTTTTGTTGATCTTTGTTCATTTGTATCTTTGGTTTTTTTAACCTTTTGGATATAATATAATTGTTTTTAGGACCATTTGTGCAGTGTTATCCAACTTAATAAGCTCTCATAACCTTTACAATATTCATTATATTATACTCCATTCTTTTGCCTTAGATTCAATTTTTGAATTTTTGATTTTTTTTATCACTTCTATAAATACTTTTGGTTGATATCATTTTGGTTTTTCGTTTAATTTACTTGTTTTTAGAAATTTATCTATAGCATATATTTCCTTAAATTTTTTAACTTGTATTCCATTCAGTTTTTCTTTGTTCGTAGTGCTTTATTTGTGTACATCTACTCACACACATTAATTTATATATATAATTAAAATAAATTTCATTGATATAGCAAAATAATTGAAATAATTTTACAAAATTATAGAAACATGCAATGGAAGTTAAATAGAATTGTTCGAAATTATAATGAAAACTCACATGAAAATATTTTAGATTATAAGAAAAGCAAAAGTAAAAATGAAATTTTTTTTATTTTTATCGGAATAGTAATATTTTAAATATTTTAACCCATGAATAAATACATTTTATTCAAAATTAGAGATAATAATAGTTTTTATATAAAAATAGTCTTGAAAAGTTTCCGGAAAGGATCGATAGATTTCAGGAATGTAAAGTCTGTCTAGTTCTACTTATTAACATCGATCATCTCCACCCTCATTGAAATGTGAACGTTTACTTTCTTGAGGATATTAACCCAAGCAACATACTAATGATTTGTTGCAACATTAGGTTGTGCATTATAAAGGTTTTAAATGCACAACCTAAAAGTTTTATTCCTTCCTTTTAAAATAAAATCTCTCTTTTACTTGTTAACTGGATTAAAGTATAAAGGAAGTAAAAATTAGTATTTGCTAAAAAAAACCATGAATATAAGTTATGTTATACTTGCATAAGAGGGAATGTGAAACAAAAATGATCAGCCGAACTTTACACACACACACACACACACACACACACACACACACACACACAATACGTAACAATAAGCTAATATTGACACAATAATAGCCTAATCAATAATACGCTCACATGGATCAATAATAATCAATATATATTTATTATATTATCATCACCATACTATATGCTATTAACACACAGCTACACAATAATACTTTAGTTATATATGATGACAACACACATCATCACATCACACACACTATTTAATATCATTGATATATATATATATATATATAGATATATATATATATATATATATATATATATATATGATATATGATATATGGATATATATGTTTTTAAAACAATTGTTTTTGAAAATAATTAGTAATTGAGATATCTTGCCAATCAATTTTTCTTCTTTGTTTAGTGTTTCTTTTCTTTAAATTACAAATTGAATTTTAGAGTAATCCATTTTTACCCAACAAGATGCATTGGGGGAGGGTTGGTACCATAGAACTAGTTGAACCCCACGATTCAGTCACCAGTCTGAATATGCATGTTTTGTTTTGTTGGGTATTCAAATTATTCTTTGGTTCAAATTAGTTTCAAATTTGATTAAATTTTTAATCATCTTTTAGTTTCAAATTTGATTCAATTTCATCTTTTTTACTTAGTTCCAGAAATGTTATTTTGTTGATTTTGGATTTTAATTGTTCTCTTACTTTTATGTTTTTTAATGATAAATTCCTTGCTTTATTTTACACACACACACATATATATATATTATAAACGCCAAAAATGAAAGTAAAAAGTGGGGGGTTACAGTGTAATTTTGATAAGCTAAAATGAATCCAGAAAATATCTTTTCAAGAAGTATCGTTTATGTTTGATTCTTCCTCAAAACTTTAAATTGAATAAATAAAACTATATTGAGAGAGTCAAATTGAGTTATTCTTGAAAATATTTTGAGGAAAAATGACTAGCACTCATTGACTCTTTAAAATATATTTTAGGCTAATAGCACCTCTCCATACTGAATAACTGAGATACCGAACATTGTTTTAATTGTAGTGCTGGTTTTGAAAGAGTTTTAGATTCTCAAGAATTTGTACCGAGGTAATTAGGATTTAGTTTTATAACGTCTGCTCTATCTTGATATCTCGTCAACCAATACTTAGGGGATCTTTTTATGTGGTTTGAATTCAAAATTCCTGCCTATAAATGAAACGTGACTTATTAGATTTAGTGAAGTGTAATGGGAAGATCTGAGGAAATACATATGTAAGTAGTGGAACTTTTAATACTGATATTGTCAGTTAAGTGACAGTGAGCGGATATTATCAAGTGAAGTATCGGTGTTGGACCTATGTAAATAAGGAAACTTTGGTGTTATTTAGATAAATCTGCATAAGGTTAGTGACTCGAGCTCTCGACTTTAATTAGTTTAAGGCTTTAGTTAGTTAAGGAACTTGGCCATTATTGCTGTGGGAATATCCATTCGTTGGATTACCATTTAGTGGCTGTATAAAAAATAGAAAGAGAAGAAAATAATAGAGTTCTACGATTTATTATAAATTCTTAATTTATCACCAGAGTTGGCCTTTTTTTAAAAAAAATAAATCCCTTTTAACCATTTTCTACCCAAATTATTCAATTTTCAAGTGACGGTTCTTTCGCTGTATGTCCCGAGTAAAGAGATGGGGGTTTGTTTTGGCCATAAAGTAAATTACTTCTAGATCACGAGCTGAGAATATCAAAAACATCAAAACGTTAATTTAAATTTATATATGATCTATTTGAAACAAGTATTTTGTACATGAGATAAAAATAGTTCAGTGGTAGCCATTTTAAATAAATCATGTCTCTAAAAAATCTTTTTGAGTGCCAAAATATATATACATTACAAAATACTTATTAAGTAATACTTGAAAAGTGTTTAACTTCCGAGACAAAACGATTAATAAATTTCTTACTCGGTGTGATCAGTTATCATGTAAAAATAAAAATGTAACTGAATTACAATCAGTTTTTTCTATCATGTCAAGTGGCGGTTATTATCTCAACAACAGCAAGCATGCCCACTGTTTCCTTTAAAGATCACCAATGTTTCGCACATTTGTAGAATAACTCTTATTTCTACAATTTAATCAGATAGTGCATTAGCATCATATAAGTCATTTTAACGTTTGTATTGAGGAATGAGGTGTATTAAATGCAAAATACAATTATTTCCTCATCTTTATTTTAATTGTTCAAAAAAGATAAATTTTTCATACATTTCTTCGTAAATAAACTCAAAAGAAAACCATACTTTTGTAATAAAAAATTTCGTTGTAAATAAACTCGATAATATACAGGTAACTATATTCAAACTTTATGGAATATATTTGTTCGGCATTTTCAATCAGCCTGGCAATAACTCTTCTTCATCTCTTGAACACATTCCTAAAACGTAAAAATATAAATTAAGATTTTTTTTCTTAAGATTATAATTCATATTTTGCATAAATTTAATTTTTTTTGTAGATAAAAGTGACATTTAATTTAATATATTCTGTTTCAGTTCACTTATTTTTACAAGCAAAGTATTTTTTGAAATATTTCTTTACATAATGGAATTTATATAAAAATCTTATAAAGACGTATTAAATTCACCTTGAATGTTTTCAAAGCTTCAACATCTTCAGAAGTTAGCTGAAACAAAAACAATGAATTATTAAGAGTTATATATATATATATATATATATATATATATATAGGAAAACAGTGACATCAATAATTTGTATTCCTAGTGTATATTCAGAGATTCCAAGTTATTTATATTATAAAGTAATGTAGGTGACTGAAAAGTTGTCGCTAAAAAAAAGGAACATAATTTATGCAAAGTTAAAATATTCCTCACTTCTTTTATTTGAAAGCAGTGGAAGACATGTTTTAATATTGAGATGTTTATAATATTTATGTATCTGTTTATGTAAAGAAAATCTGATTTACGTACCCCGTTTAGACGTGAAAAGAGTGTCTAAAATATTTGACGACATAAAATTTTTACTCAACACTTTTCGAAGATTTTTATTTCGAGCTATTAACTATTTCTATTGTTAAGACATAAAAAAAATTTTAAGTATCGATGTTATAAAAAAGAGAAATCATCAAATACATTCACAAAAAAAAAAAAAAAAAAAAAGGAAATAGTTATATTCTCCATAAAAAATACAAAAAATATGTTATGATTGCGACAATTTTGATAATTTCTTCATTATTTTCTTATATATCAGGTTATGAACCTACGAAGGGGTATCTAAAACCTTTACTATTATGAAGAAAAAACAGACACATCTGCATAAAACTTATTTTATATACAAATTAATCTTTATGTACATAAAGTTGTAAATGACAACTATTCACGTTCATTTGTTTGGTTTCAGGAGGTAGTTAATTAAAGTAATTCAGAGTATCGAAAAGTTTTAAATATTACGAAAATAATCAAGATAGAATATTAATTTTTGTTTATTTGTCTTCTCTACACAACCACCATCCAAAGCTATACATTTCTCACAGCGTTCTTTGACCTTTGGAAATCCATAATGGTAGAGCTCTGCAGATTTTGATAAAGTTTTATATTTATTTACTATAAAGTTGTATACCTCTATTTTCCCGATTCTGTGGGTTATTTCAATCCACGGCTTCCTGAAACCATACAAATCAACATTTATAGATGTCCTTCACAACGTTATGTGCATAAGGATCAATTAATATGTAGTTAAATTTCATCCAGATGTCTCGGCTATTTCTGAGTCATTACAAAAATTTTACTATATCCCAACGCATTTTCCTTCTTCTGTAGAATTTCATTATGTTTACACACGAATTCTGATCAGTATGTAAAATTTTAAGATTGTGAGTATAGCCTAAAGAGAAGTTTGGATGCACTTCATTGTCTTCTAAAAAAAGAGAGTGCTAATAGCAAATGCGTAAACTTACCGCATTCCAGTTATCTCCCGTAGTTAAGCAGTCATAAGTCTGAAATAAAAAAAAATAATGATAAAATTATACTAACAGGATAAAAGGCTTTTAATATATAATTTGCAATAGAAAACTGAACTTTTAAATACTTTTTCTGATATTTTCTTAAAAATGTAGTAGATTTATTATTTTTCTCAGAGGTTCAAAAATCACTATTCAAATAGATTTAAAATAACTTTTTTGAGAGCCGGATAAAGTCTTCAAGAAAGAAGATGAAAGTCAGAAAGAGAAATATGAGTTGAAAAAAATATCAAAGCTTTTATTTAAAGATGGACTAAAAGGTATAAAAATAATTTTTCTAAATGTAAAGTAAAATGTAATTTATAAAAGCTTCAAGAGTGTAACTAAAATATTTAAATTAAATATATGAATTAAGTACCATAGCTAGATAAATATGAGAGCAAAAGAAGTATTAGCGCCCCAAGCTTTTATAAATTATGTATTATTTTACATTCAAAAAATTAACTTTGTATCTTTCAGCTCATTTATAAGTAAACCCCTTATGATTAAGCTTGAAAATAAATAAAATAATAAAATCTTGATTAAGTTTTTTAAAAATATAATTATTTAATTCCTTTTTAGGAGGAAATTTAAGACTAAAAAGTAATAACGCGAGCTTTAAATGTTTGCGAATTTCAGCTGAATTGGATGTTGTTAAGTAGAAGGCTCCGACTCCCTTCCCCAAGCTCGTCATTCTTTGAGCATACCATAATAGTTATACAAGTATACAACATTTCTGGTCTATCGGATGATAAGAAGTGTGTTAAAATTCGAGTACCATTTTGAAATCTCTCTGGAAAGATATACATGCATACAGTTACGAACCCGAGATGGCGCTACTCATATAAAGGAAAAGAGACATTTTCAAAGATCTAATTAGCCGGCCAAGGGAAGTTTAAATAATGATCCCGAAACCTTGGCGATAAATTTAGTGACTTGGTGAAACACTTGATGAATTTGGTGACCATTTTAAGGCTTAATGAGAAACAGAGAATTTTGTGACAAAATGGTTGTTCTAGTAAATGCTGGAATCTAGGCCATATCTCAACTGGGCGGAAGGCTACAGAATTTTCCTGAATTTTCTTTGTAAAGTCCCACCTAGGCCGGAAACTCAAACACAGTGAAAGCCAGAGACGGGGAAGTCTGTCTTTGAGATCAAACAGCAAATGAATTGGAAGCGATCGGCATTGTTAGCCGAGTGAAGTGAGAGCTGCCTATATCTACCATGGGAATCTATCGGGAGCTGTCAGACTCTGCCTTGAAAGTGCACAGCATTACTTTGGAGATTTGTCCGTAGTGAGAACTAATAGGCTGGTGAGCTGTACGTTGGTGATATGACAGTGAATGCCATTTCAAGTGCTGTTTTTTGTTCCTGTTTCTGTCTCGCCAAACTATTCAAGTGTTGTATTTCCCATTTGTGCTGCTATCCTATTCAGGTATTGCTACCTGTGTGTCCTTTCTTGAAGATTTGTGAATAAAGTGCCCGTTGCCAATATCCTCCGTCTTGGATTAATTTTCTCTCGCATATACCCATGACCGATTTATTTTATTACAAAATACATACAAAATAAAAGCTTGTAATAAAAAAAAAGAAAAATTTTCGAATTGATGTAAGAAAAGTAGAATAAAACTAGGTGCATTCCTTTTTTTTACAGGTAGTGCTACCTAAGTGTTTAATTACAAAATAGGACAAAATCACTCGTGACAAAATAATTATATATTCGGTACTCGACCTAGAACAACACTTAGTTGAAATATCCGCTGTTTTTTTTTAAAAAGTGAAAACAATTTATGAGGTGTGTAAATAAATTAGTATAAAAAGGTGAGTAAAAAATTTGTAAGTGACACGTTTTGTGATGTTTGATGAGGTTATTTTGTCAGGTTTGTGGCCGTGTTTAGCGCATCTAGTCCTGTGGGGTAAAAGTGATTTTCCGTGATTTGGTGACACACCTTCATCAACATTTTGAACTGGCGCCCCCAAACATAAAAATGGATCTTCATTTTAATTCTCCCCAATAGATATCCGACCTCCTCCAAAAGAAGAAAGGGAAAAATCATTCAATAGAAGTATATGAGAATCTATGTTCCCTAATTTGAATTAATCAGCATGATTTCTTCACATAAATTCTCAATTACGCTGCTTTAAATTTGAAAATTGACTAAAATATTAAATAAAAATAAAAATATGGATATGTTTTATTTTTTTCCCTTAGGTACTCGATTTTAATCGATCCTCCTTCAAGTAATGCACTTTACTTTTTTTTTTTTTTTGCTTCACTTTAATTAATGATCAGGGAACGTTAAATTTTATCACATTTATAGCATTTTACAATAGCTTTCGTGTGTACGATTAGTGTCATGTCTTTATTTGTTGCATTTTTAGTGGCAGTATGGAATTATTTACCAACCAATTTATGGTAGCCGGTTTTACCCCACTAACTCATATTACTTTAATGTATAAGCAGTCACGAATCTGAGAAATAATTGGAATAGAAAAATATGAGAAGTTATTCTGAGTTTTGAAAAATCGTGAAAATACAACAGAAGACACATTTTTGTCTTGAGACCTTTAAGTTGTTTTACATCTTCATCAGGCTTGTTTTGGGATGAAATAACTTTGATACAGAGATGAATTTCTCATTTAATTAATTATGCAATTATATAAATTGACTAGCTGATACCTGCCCGCTTCGCTGGGTAGACAATAATATTATATTTTTAAACATATACGTAAATATCAAGGAAAATTTTCAATTTTTAAACGATATCGATAAACTAAATTTAAAATTTTAAGAAATTTATTGTCTGTCATCATGTTTATCCACGACTTTCAAATATATGACAAAAATAAAATGTTTTAGTAAAAAGTCACCTCATATATATATATAATATAGATAAAATTCATTCCACCGTATAGATGCTACACCTAATATTGCTAAAGATACAACCTTTTCTCAGAAGATTCATCATGTGCACAACTTTCAAATCGAATACTCTCGGAATGACATCTTGTCTGTCATAAGAATTTTGTCCTTGCCTCAAGATAAAAAAAAGTTGTGCAAGTCGGGACGTCTAAAATCTCTTACGTATGCCATAGCGTCTTGAGTTCGTTCATGCATGTAGCGAAGTTCTCCAGTAAACGAAGATTGTCTTGCGTGTGCGCAACTCCGTAAGAAGTCTCCATTTTGGTATTTTTCAAAATCCCTTTAAGTTTTGGAGCTAAACTACATTTCACCAACCGTGGGATTCCAAACTCATTTATTTCTATCGCTAAATATGTACGTTTCCTATTTTCGACATGCACGAAATTTCGCATGAAGAGCCCCTTCGCCAAAATCTTGCCAATCTTCCATCAGCGCTTCAATATCAAATTATTTGGTATTTTTCCATTTCACACGCGCAAATCTCACCAAGTAAACTTAATTGGTGATAATACACAGTATACATGTAAAAAAATATAATCCGTTTGGCGTCGGTCATATAATTTTTGGCGTTAAAATCACCAAAAATTACATAACCGATGGATAAGAGTAGATAAACGGATGAAAATTACATTTTGGATAAGACATCCGTAAAATCCGTTCTTAGTGAGCGTCTACATTGCAAAATGAGTAAGTATGCTAAATTTCAAGTCAATCGGTTGTATAGTCTTAGAGATCTCGTGATGAGTCAGTCAGTGGTATTTCGCTTTTATATATATAGTTTAAGGCTCCCGTCTACCCGCCATTTTGATTTCGTGGACGTAATGTTAATCCTATGGAATTTCGACTTTAATTCTCACACCTTTACTATTTGATCTATTTGAATGCAATAAAGTGCATCTGAAAGAGCAAAAAATAATGAATGTTTCTGTGGAATTACTTTTTCCCTCTGATTTTTAAAAATATTTGAAAATATTCTTTAAAGACCGGAAAACTCAAAAACGAATAATTAAAATAAGAATAAAAATATTTTTAAAAATCTTAGGAAAAAAGTAATTCCACAGAAACATTGATTATTTTTTGCTCTTTCAAATGCACTTTATTGCATTCAAATAGATCAAATAATAAAGATGTGAGAATTAAAGTCAAAATTCCATAGGATTAACATTACGTCCACGAAATCAAAATGGCGGCTAGACGGGAGCCTTAATCAAATTTAATGAGTTGTTAAATTTAAATTTAAGAGAACTTAAATTATGATAAAATTAAGATTAAGAATAAAAATGAAACAGTTAAGATATTCTTATGCTTTAGAAACGTATAATCAATATTATTTTTAAATATTTATTTGTATATTTATCGGCAAAAAAGAGAATAATTATGTATTTGATAAAGACTTCTAAATTTTAATCGCTGAATAAAACATTTAACTCGAAAAAAACTGGATATTGTAGTCAGAGATAGAGGAACGTATCAAAAAAAGAGATATCGTTATCTGAGAACCATTAGATTTGATTTTTAAACATTTTTGAAACTTTTGTCGATTTTTCGATAGAGAATGTGAGTCTCAAAATCAACAAAATCCGGAATATTTCAAAAAAAAAGAAGTTTTTATTAAAATTCTCACTACTGTACATTTTAAATCAGGCTTAATACTTAGTTGTGACTCATGACATTTTTTAAAAAATTGTCGCTCAGACGCTATACATATCCGGAGTTCAATCTTCTTTTTTACAGAAACGTTTCGTTTTTTTTTAAATATATGCGGCATTTAGACAAAACATAACCATTAGCGTGCATTAAATTTGGTATGAAAAGCCTCATTGATAAAAGAAAGTCGCACTAATCAAGACATATAATATATCATCTCGAAAAATTTAAATGTGTCATAGCCTTAAAATATAATCTTCCAATTCTTTTTTTTATGGTGGATAGCTAAGAAATCATCAAATACTTCTTAAGTTAGCAAAACTATTTCCTTCATTCTTAATAGTAATTTTTTTACACTTAAATTTCAGGGTAGCAAAATAAAGATGGAATTTCTTAAGTTCTGTCAAAGGAAGAAACTTACTTTGGCGACTTCATCTGGATGCTCGCAATAATACTTCCAGCGCTTTTCCTCACTCACCAAGTATTCTATTGGAACCACTTTCTTGTAGCATTTTTCAAGTTGAATCTTAGCCTAAGGTAAAAGAGAGAGAGAGAGAGAGAGAGAGTCATATTTCCCCTTAGATTAACAGCTATTGGGATTACGGTCCTCCAGCCTGCTCGTCTACCAAAAATCATCCATGCATGCACGTGAAAGAAAATGATACATTATTCATACATTTAGTAATATTTACTGTACAGTATAATTTCAATTGTTACATGACCTAATACCATTTTTGAAAAACATCTTGTCTTTAGAGGTGAAAAATTTCCATAGATCTTAGTTGTCATCTATACTTCAGTTTTGGATACTATTTTCTTTTTAACCTTCTTTAAACCGGAAGATAATTGGTGATGAAAAGTGGATAACCCACAAAAACATTGTAAGGAAAAGAGCAAACCGTGAGTCTGGACAGCTTGCCTCCTCCACTTTTAAACCGAGCTTGAACCTGAATAAAAGGTTGCTGGCTATAGGGTGGGACGTTCATGGACATATTCGTAACGAGGTTTTGATACCTTATGAAAGGCTCAGTTAGAATAAATTGCATTAGCAAATGGTTGTTTTAAGCAAAGCACTCGAAGAAAAGAAGCCGACCATGTTCAATAAGAAACACTTCACACTGCATCATGATGATTCCAGATCACATTCTGATTTGACGATTCTTCAGAAGGTCAGAGAGATAAGTTGGAAGTTCTGTCTCCTCTACCCTTACTCCCCAGACCTAGAACCCTCCGATTTTATTCCCTGTTTCTCTCCCTACAACATTTTTTAAAGGAAAAAATACAAAACTGAAGCAGATGACAACCCAACACAATTCAAGTAATTCGTCACTAAGGACATTTTTCAAAAATGGTTTTTACAAAGTACCAACAAGCTAATAGAACGTCAAAAGTAAGGATGAAAATAATATTGTAAAATAAATAATATTAAATGCTTTAATAGTGTATTATCTTCTTTCACTTCACAATTGGATGGAAATTTTCGATAGACCTAATACCTATTGAATTCGCCAATTAAGTAAACTGCATGATTGTGAAATTAACCTTATCATATACTCGTACACTCATTCGATATTTTGTCACACTTTAATATTTAAGTAATATTTGAAAACATTATTGAGGGAATAGTAACAACTAATATGTAACTAAATAAAACAAATGCATATTTGTTAAATTGTGTGCTTTGTTCGGTTAACAATGAAAAATCAAAAAAAAAAAAAAGCATTTATCAATTTTACACCATGAAAAGTAGTAGGAGTTCTTAGAACACTATAAGGAAAATACTTGCAAATTTAAATTAATCGGGTTCAAAACTTTCTTAATATCTACGTTGCTGTAGAATATGTTACAAACTCATTTTGAGAAAATCAAAACAATCTTTCAAATGCAATTAAAATTAGCTACCGGTAAAATTCAAATCCTTGTAACTTAAGTTCTAAATAAGTATAAGAAAATTCAAACTCTATTAAAAAGACAAAAGTTTAATTTTTTAAACGACATTAAAATTAGAAAATCGAAAATTTTGTCAAAAATGACGTTTACTAAAGGTAGAGGATACCTTAGACAATATCTGTTCTTCCTCAAATCAAAACAATATACAACTATGAAAAAATAAATTTGAATTATTGTTCTCTAAATTATCATCGGTGAGACAGAATCCAAATTGAACAAAACTTCTGCTTTGAGTAAGTACTGGTGTTCGGCTTAGAATTCAAAAGTATAAAATAAGGAAGTGATTCAAAGAACACTCTCACTCGTTCTAATTGGACTGCAAAGTTGCTTATTATTTTTGTGCAGAACTAATTCAGCTCCTCTCTCGTTGGAGTCTAAGGATACACTGAATCACTAACCTAAAAAGAAATGGACATGACTGTCGCTTTAAACCATCATGCACAGATAACATGTGGAAAATAAAGCAGAAAAGCCAAATGATATGGAAAAGAAAGTCTCAATCTCTTTAATAATGAAAATAGTTTGAGCAAGTCAGTAGAAATTAATTAAATTAAAATGAAATATCAATTTCTGTACAATAATGCTTTTATTTTGATAAACTTTTTTTTTTATCAATACTTACGATATTAGTTTTTTGAAACCTTTTGATGATTTGTATATTTAACTAGTCACAAAAATTTCAACTTGCTTCCACTTCTACCAACCTACTTTGATAAATAAAATTAATGATTCTTTGGCAGCTGTACTGAGCATTAATAGAATACGCGCAGCGCGTAAAGCACTTTGCGCTTTTTCAATATAAGATGATTTTCCGTATGTTTGTTGTGCTTCCTCTTATTTCATTCGTTGGTTAACCTAGATTTTCGATATCCCGTATCAGCTCTTGTGACAGATTATAAAGGTTTTATTGTAATGCCTTTTCGGAATATGGAATTTTTTGGTATAGGACGCAAAATGTTAAATAAATATAATTAAATTTAAATTATATAAAATTATTTGTGACCATTATTATCTGTTTTTTGGCGCGATGTGTAGTTTCTAGACAACATCTTTGGCATGAGACTTTCTCTTATGCTGCCGCTTTAATTCGTAGTGTTGAAAAACGTGTGTATGATCATGTCATATATTGGTAAACTATCCATAAATGCATCCATTCAGTAAGAACAGGAGGAAATGTATATAAATACGAACAATATTGTAATCTCTCTCAAATTGTGTTGGAATTCTCTTAAACTTTTAGAAATGTTAAACACCAACTTTTTTGTTCATATCAAAAGGGGCAGTGCATCTACATACCTTAATAAAGTTATTCCTGAAATTTAACATTTTCATTTTCTTTTGGTTTTAAATGTGCATTTACATTATAGAAACAAAAATTTACAATTTTTTTCTCTTCAGAGGTGAAAGAAGCTCTGAATGCTTATGCTATGTGTGAACATAAAGCCAGAAAAATGTAAGCTTCCTTCAGTTTATTGT
>BMAW01014786.1:47345-74814 GCA_019974015.1 Nephila pilipes
TGAGACAGAATCCAAATTGAACAAAACTATCTAGCTTTGAGTAGTACGTGGTGTTCGGGCTTAGAATCTCAAAAGTATATAAAATAAGGAAGTGATTCAAGAACACTTACTGGTTCCTAATTGGACTGCAAAGTTGCTTATTATTTTTTGCAGAACTCAATTCACTGCTCTTCTCTCGTTGGAGTCTAAGGATACCTGAGTCACGTAACCTAAAAGAAATGAATAGACTGTCGACTCACAAATTTACATTCCTTTCGTTGTACTATACATGATTTTACGATTTGAGATTTGCAAGAGAAGAACAAAGGATTGTCTTAAGGTATCCGTTCACCTTTAAAACGTCATTTTTGACAAAATTTTCGATTTTCTAATTTTAATGTCAGTTTAAAAATTAAACTTTTGTCTTTTTAATAGAGTTTGAATTTTTCTTATACCTTATTTAGAACTTAAGTTACAAGGATTTGAATTTTACCCGGTAGCTAATTTTTAATTGCATTTGAAAGATTGTTTTTGATTTTTCTCAAAATGAGTTTTCTTAACATATTCACATGTGCAACTTAGATATTAAGAAAAGTTTTGAACCCGATTAATTTAAATTTTGCAAGTATTTTCCTTATATAGTGTTTAAGAACTCCTACTACTTTTCATGGTTGTAAAATTGATAAATGCTTTTTTTTTTTTTTTTTTTGATTTTTCATTGTTATTTGACTCGAAACACAATAAAAATTTTAATAATATGATTTTCATTGTGAAAATAGTACCAGCCCCAAAAGATGTTATGAAGAATAAAATAAAATTTACAGAATAATGATATGTTTGTTTACTTTTGAGTTATGAGCGTTATTCGGATAATCAAATTATGTATTATTTTTACCATGTTTTCCACTCCAAATTTTTTTTTTTGCATTAAAAGCAGATTATTAAATGTGTTTTTTATAATTTTAGGTTATATTTTAGCATTAAAAACATTTTGATAGCAAATAGCAAAGTATTTCAAAAAATTTTCTCTGAAGGTGTACGGATACCCTAATGACAAATAAACTAAAATCAATAAAATGAACCTCATTATTCAGTTAAAGTTTGATTGCATTACTTTCTTTAAGTTGAATCCTATATTAGTCCACCCTTCGCCAAAGGAAACAAAAATGGTGCCCAAACGCAAGATGGAAGCACGAAATTGACAATTTGTGTTATGCAATCTTACCTACATGATTGCAACCTTTCTTTTGGCGTTATTTGGTGCTGGTTATTCTTTGGTTATTTGGTCCATCGCCAAGGCGCGTGGTCTAAAATAGGAGGCACTTTACCTTCTATTTATATTTTTTATTTACTTTTTTGGAATGATGGGAATAAAAAGAAGTACGACACAGTATTTTCAAATAATAAGTTAAGAAGAAAAATTTCAATATTTTTTAGTTTCATTTATCACATCAATTGGTTGAAATGCAGCTAAGCCCCAACATTACTGATGTAAACCTTTGTTAGTGATAAAATGTCAAATGAAGCAACCCTTGATTTTTTGTATAAACATGGATGCTATGCACGGTAACCCTAAAATTTCTCCATATCCCATTCCCATTTAACACTCGAATTGGCGATTTTCAAAATCAGCTGAAAATGGGATTAAAGCGGCATTTCAACCCATTATTTGATAGATTATTGAAATACGGTATTTCAATGAAGCATTCGGATAACGGGTTGGCAAGAGTAGAAGTAAAGGATATCTTTAATGTTTTATTAAAAATAAATATATTACTAAGCGAAATGTTTTTGAAAAAAAAAACACAGTTTAATGCATCTTGTGCAATCGGAGATCAATTAAAGCTAAGTTTGTTTTTCATGCTTGGGAACATTTGAATTTGTACTTGTTTATATTTAGAGAAAAACAGTAATTTTTAAGGTTTTAATTTGAAAAAAATAGTAAATCTGAGAATCACAGTAGCGACAGATTTCTTCGATCGTTCAGCCTCGCAATTGTAAGTTCTTTCAAAGTTACCAAACTCAATTTTGCTGCACCAGGAACGATAACTGAAGTCACCAAACTGGCATTATTTATATTATTAAGTCATGCCATTTTTTCCTATAAGAAACATACTATTTCCGTCTGAACTTAAATTTCCTTCCCAGTAGAGCGTTGTTAATTAAAAAAAATTACCACACTTTCATATGGTTTACTTCATAATAATAAAAAGTATGGTACAGATACGTTTGTGGCTTGTAAAGGATTTTTACCCGCGCAAATCTTGGTGTAAAAATTTGGTGTTAATAATTTCTACCCTAGTAGCAGACAACCTAAGATTTCTCTTCTCACAAGTGGAAAACTTTTATTTTGCTCCACCACCACCCTCCATGATTTCTCTTCAAGCTCCTCTACCTTTTTACCTCAAAATTCATTTAAATTTAATTTACTAAAACTGTCAAACATTAAATATGTTTAAATTAATTAAATATTCTTATTATTTCCCTCACTTAGCCATAGTTATCCAATATTGCAATTAGTATCGATTGCAATTTGAACATGAAATTTAGTAATTTCTCATTTTTCAGCATTCAGCATTTTTAAAATTACACAAACATTATCTTTTAATATAAAGGAAAAGACGGGTTATCATAGCACAGATAACTGATGTCGTTAATAAGTACCAGAAGGTTTTTTTTTGAAACTTCGAATGATTATCCTTTTTTTGTCATATTTTAGCCCAGACATTTTACCTAAACCGAGCATTTTTTTAATAAATTTTCGGAGTCCATATATATATATATATATATATATATATATATATATATATATATATATATATATATATATATATTTGTCAATAAAGAGAGTTATGCGGTAATAGCAAGTAAATAGTGAAACTCAAGGCTTCCAACTAAAAAAGGCACTGAATTAACTTTGGTACTTATGTTTCATAAAAGACACGCGTAAAAATGTAAGTCTATTAAACAGATTTATTTTCATGATTGTAAGTAAATGTATGTGTAATTTTAATAATTACGCGTTTTAAAATCTCCATTTTTGAAAGTTACCGTTGATATTTCTTGGTAATATCAACGGTCCTTCTTATTGCTTGGCAACAAAATAAATGTTTTGGAGGTAAATTGCTAAACTGATAACCATTTTTCTCATAATCCCACGTTTGGCGTGGTTTTGAAAATCTTGCCAAGTAACATGATTTTTTCCCCAATTTTTTTTTATCAATGTATACATTAAAAGTAAAATGCATGGAAACATAAGAAATAAAAATTGGAATAATTATGCGTTATAATTTGTAAAAATAAAAATCAAACTCACCACACGCTAGGCATTTATAAAATGCGACAGCTTTTTCCCTTTTCTTATCTTTATCTTCATCGCCTAAGGTAGATCCTAAAATGGCAAAAAATATCGTAAAAACAACTAAAGTATTCATTTCTTTTTTCGTATCAGAAATATAGTTCGTTTATTTCTTATAACTTCAAGATGACCTAGATCTGGAAAACACTTCGTATGTTATACGTTTCCTGTTCGAAATCTTTATATATGTTTGCATATACTCTCGCGCCTTAAAAAAATATCACTTTTCCTGTTGCCAAAAATTTATTTTTATGTTAAAAACAAATTCAATCAGATGTCATTCAGAAAACATTTAAAAACTGCTTTTTCCATAGCATGCTTCACTGAGTTTCTATAGATATGGATGTGAACAAAATTGCATTTTCGAGTGAAAAGGTAATTGTCTTAAGAGTAACTTTTTTTTTCCAAAAGAGATAGTGGGGAAGGGGAAAAAATTCTCTCTGATTCAAGGTCAATTTTAGAAATCCGTAACTGATTATTACCGTAGATATATTTTGTTCCGCAAGCTCCGAAAATTATTTGTGTGTGTGTGTGTATGTTTTTTTACTCTTTCTCCCAGCACTTCAAGATCATATGATATGCAAATCAAGACATATTACTTTCGATTCATTGATATTTTTTTTTATCATTACTGTAATAGTTTAACGTAGAGAAATTTTCGTGAATTATAATTCAAACTTTTGTGTACTATATTTTTCATCTATTGAAGTATAAATGAAATGTTATTTGAGAGATCACACGACTGTTAAACACAGTAAATCGAGTATGTTTCCCCCTTTCTTCAAGTCTTCTCTTCTTTTTAAAATTTCAATGAAAAGTTATAATTTTTTGTGCAATAGCTTATGATTTATACCTCAATAAACTAATTTTAAAAATTCATAAGAATTTTAAATAATTTGTAAAATATTGCTTAATGATAACGCTTTGTTTTCACATTACTTACTGGTATATTGATTTCTGCGCGAAATTTGAATAAGTGATAAATATATTTTTGTTTTATAATGTAAATAAGTGTTTAGAAAGATAAACAAATTTGAAAAAAGATATTTAACATCTTAAGTAGTTTTCAATTTTTAAGGCTTGTTGAAAATTTATGTTCAATATTTTTCATACTTTAATATGTACCTACCTCTAAAAATGTTAAGATATGTACGAATCAGAATAGTTTTTAGTTCAAATTATGCAAAATACTCTCATAATATAATTGTATAATTTTTCTTAGGTTATCTCAATGTGACCGACTACGTTTAAAATATGATTTTCAGCCAACATTTGCAATTTTGTTTTATTTTATCATTTTGAAACCCAACTCATTAGTTTTCCCAAACTGCTTTTGTTTTAAGTCTAGGATGATTAGAAATGAAATTAATTATAACGATTTAAAAATTACGCAATAGCAGTCTACTAATCAGGAAACACGTTTAAATGCTTTTTCCGAAAAACGGGATTTTTTTTTTAAAAAAAAATAACGCTTATTCAAAATATGATTTTATAAAATGTTACTGAGATATCTGAGAAAAATTTGAACTGTATATTATTTTTTCCTATTGTTAAGCCTTTAAAGCAATGATTTAGTTTTCAAATTCAGGATTTTTAATCTAAAAATATTTTTGTACGATGATATTGGTAAATTTGATAAAAAATTAACTGAAATTATTACGATGGCTGTAAGTTTTCACATTTAAATATATATATTAGTTTATTGTATTAACCTATGTCATAAACGTATATTACAAAAATTAAATTTAGATTAATGCAGCAGAATTTTGTATGAAGTGTTTCTCGTTTGAGTTAAATTCTCCCTAAATTGCTTAGTTTATTAAACTTTGTTTAATAAATGTAGTATTTTTGGCCTTTTAAAAGAATTTTGAGTCATAATCTTTATAAAGACGATTTGAAAATTTATTTAAATACCTCATTTAAAAAAAAGTTGTTTCAAATGTTGTCAGGTACCTTAAATAATGTTTAAATTAAATAAATTACACGAAAAGATGAAAATCATATATTTAGAAAACGAGCTTAAAAATTTCCTTACTATAAAGGTAATCAGAAGTAAGCATGTGTATTTTTAATCATATCTCGATAATTAATTAGAATATATTCATGAGGTTTGTTTTAATATGTATGCAGAAAAATTTATATTTCAATCTATATATTTTTCATAAATTATTTTTTATAAGAAAATTTGAAAGTCAAGAGACCACTTAACTCTAAAAGAAAATAACTTATATCTACTTGAGGGCAAGAGATTATTTATATATTACCCGTTGAAATTCGCTTCAAAATATTGGTTAATGTCTGAAGTTGAGAATAAAATTTTATTTAAAATTAGTCAAAGATTTCATCAAAAATCATTAAATAAAATACTCATTAACACAAATTATCATTAAACAAAATACGGTAATATAGAGTTAAAATAAAGCTATCAATATATATGACATTCCCCCCTTTTATTAGCATGTTTTTCAGCGCAGCATTCTTCATTATACTATTTTTTTTTTTCTTTTTTGAATAAATATATATACTCAGCCACATTTTTTTAACGAATAGCAATTTTAATGGATAAGATTTCTCATGCTATCAAAAGGTATTATCTACTATTCCCTTTAACGCCTGTTGATAACAAAAAGCCAATGAACTAATGAATATAACGCTATCCATATTACCATCGCGTGTGTTGATGATATTGATACCAGCAACAACAGCAAATACTTATCAATAGCGTACATCGATAATTACAACCATCACTAGTATCAACTTAGACGATATAAATTTAATACATAATTTTATGCATTGAACGATAAATTATTATTTAATTAAGATTACAAATGTTGATGAAACATTACTCAGCTGATTTTTTTTTATTTTATAAAAATAAAAAACCATCAAGGGAATGTCAAAAAATTTATCTGTACAGTGCATATTCTCCTTTTTCCTAACTTAACATTTGTCTTCGATCAATTTCTTCCAATTACAAGGAGGTAATGTAAAGCTTTAATTATTATTGTGAAATAATTGAGATATATCTGGATAAAAATTATTTTGCATATTAATGGATCTTTATGTACATAATGTTGCGAATTATAGCTATTCATGTTGATTTGTTTGCTCTCAGGAAGGCGAACATTGAAGTAAACGATTATCCCGGGGAATCGAAAAGTTTTAATTATTGCTAAAAATAAGCGAGATATTAATTTTTATTTATTAATTTTCTCTATATAGTCACCAACCAGAGTTCTCATAGCGTTTCTAGACCTTTCGAAGGCCGTCATCATAAAACTCGACAGATTTAATTCTTATCTTTCTCCATACTGCGGGTGACTTCAATCCACGACTTTCTGAAACGAGATAAATCAGCATGAATAGCTGCAATTTACTGGATGAATTAATACGCAGAATACATTTTATTGAGATATCTCGATTATTTTTAGTAATGATTTACACTTAAAGATATCTTCTCGTATAAATAATAAAGATTCAGTAATATTACCCATAACACTATCATTAGTACAAACAATAGTTTAACTGTCAATAGAACAATGGATAGTATTTTCGGAGGAAAAAAATCGAAACTATCACTTCATCATAATCAGTGTTAGTATGATACTATCAATATATTAAGGAAATTATAGCAGTGTATAAGGAACTCTAATCCGTAAACCTATTTTTAAAACTCGACAGGTATAAATTACTGATCTTAAATCAAAGCAAAAGACGTGATGGTACAACCTTTAACTGAAATATAATTTTTAAACTGAACTCTATCTTCATGTTGATTACATTCAAACCTTTAAAGCATCTAATCACGTGAGACACATATGGTTTATTATCGATAATAAAATGACTTGGTTCTGTGTTATCATTGGGATTGGGGATAAATAAAGATCTACTAAAAATATAGTATGAGGTGGCTTTATAAAATATAATATATAATATAGGGCATTGTACTGTGAGATGAGAAACTTTATATGAAATAAACATATTAAACTCAATTCAGACATTACATTTATTAAAAATAAACCAAACCTTTTAAACTGCACAACAGACACACTAAATATTATTTTAAGTAGCTCTCATATTCATTGGGTAATCTCAAAAATATTGTATATAAAATTTCCATTAATAAATTATAATAATCAACATTAATTCTAAATAAATATCTTGTGTGCTGAATTCAGGATTCAGTTTCAATTAAATTTAAACTTGGAAGGCAAATAATGAAATGATATAATTAGGTTTTAATAATTATTAAGAAATATAACCCAGATATCTGGATGAAATTTTTTCTGAATATGAATGGATCCTTATGCACATAGCATTGTAAATTGCATCTATTCATGTTGATTTGTTTGGATTCAGGAGTCGTGAATTGAAGTAACCCGCAATATGGAGAGGATAGAGTACATTCTACCGAGTTCTACAATGACGGCGTTTGCAAGCTCAAGAAACGTCTGGGGAACTCTAGAGGGTGACTATGTAGAGAAATCTCACAAATAATAAATTAAAATAAAATTTCTATCTCTCGATAATTTTCAAAAGTAATTAAAACTTTTCGATATTACGGGTTACTTAAATTAGTGGTTTCCTGAAACCAAACAAATCAACATTAACTGATATAATTTACTACAGTTAGTACTATGGATGAATTGATATGCAAAATAATGTTATCCAGCTGTTTTGGTCATTAGTGATAGCTAAAACCTTACGATACCATATAGTATACACCATTTGATCTTTCTTCTACTATGATGGAAGAAAAAATCACATTTTAATTGATAACTGATTAAAGTCCAAAAAGCATTTTAGTACGCATGATAACAATATAATTATAATACAACGGAATATAACGGTCAATTGAAATATCCCCGGCCTACCATAGTAAAACACATTTTTTTGGTAAAATTAGTTTTTTTTATTCAACATATTCCCTTCAAGGGTGATACACTGATTATAGCGACCCTCCAACTTTTCGATACCATTTTTGTAGTACGATTTGTCCTTTGCTTCAAAATAGGCCTCAGTTTCGGCGATCACCTCTTCATTCGACGAAAATTTCTTCCCAGCGAGCATTCTTTTGAGATCCGAGAACAGGAAATAGTTACTGGGGGCCAGATCTGGAGAATACGGTGGATGAGGAAGCAATTCCAAGCCCAATTCATATATTTTTGCCATCGTTTTCATTGACTTGCGACACGGTACAATTTCTTGGTGAAACAGCACTTTCTTTTTCTTCAAATGCGGCCGTTTTTAGGCGATTTCGTCCTTCAAACGGTCTAATAACGCTATGTAATAGTCGCTGTTGATGGTCCTTCCTTTTTCAAGGTAGTCAATGAAAATTATTCCATGCGCATCCCAAAATACAGACGCCATAACCTTGCCAGCCGACTGTTGCGTTTTCCCACGCTTTGGAGCGGGTTCATCGTGTGCAGTCCACTCGGATGACTGTCGATTGGACTTCGGAGTGAAATGGTGGAGCCATGTTTCATCCATTGTCCCATATCGACGCAAAAACTCGGGTTTATTACGCTTGATCATCTTCAAACATTGCTCCGAATCATAAACTCGTCTTTGTTTTTGGTCAAAAGTGAGCTCGCACGGCACCCACTTTGCACAGAGCTTTCTCGTACCCAAATATTCGTGAATGGTATGATGTACACGTTCAGTTGATATCTTTAAAGTGTCTGCTATTTCATTCAATTTCAATTGACGGTCATTCAAAATCATTTTGTGGATTTTTTTAATGTTTTCGTCGGTAACAACCTCTTTTGGGCGTCCACTGCGTTCACCGTCTTCGGTGCTCATTTCACCACGTCTAAACATAGCATACCGATCCTTGATGTTTGATTTTCCTGGGGCAGTGTCCGGAAACTCGGCATCAAGCCAAGTTTTTGCTTCAACTTGTATTTTTTCCCTTCAAAATGCAATATTTTATCAACACGCGAAATTCCTTTTTATCCATTTTTTTCACAATAACAAAAGTTGCTTCACTCAAAATGCTATAATTCACAAACTAATGATCCAACAGCTGTCAAATTTATACACGCATCTTTTGAGGGTTAGGGCTAACTAAAAAACATATGGATTTAATTCTAGAAGTGCCATCTATGTATCAGGCTGGGGACTTTTCAATTGATCTGTTACCTTTGCCAACTAGAGCTTAAAACATTTCTCCAGACCCCCGATAGCTAATTACTTCTCATAATTTTGAATCCTGTTCAGACGAAGTTGTTGTCATTTGAACTGTTACCCTTTTCTCTGTGATTCAATGTGAAGAGTTGGAGCATCGGTATATTTAACGTTCCTAAGCTCCTGTTCTTGACAATCTTTAGAGAAAATTAGGATTCGAACATTTGGTTCCACATAAGCAGCGATAGTCATAAGCTCCATGTGTCCACTCGGTTTAGACAATGTAATACAATTACTTTTTTTTATATAATTATTTATATATGTTTTTTTGTTTATACATAAATTATAATTATTTATAATTATATTTATTTTTATAATTTAAATTTATTTATTTATTTATAATAAATAATAATATATACAATAATTCTTTATCATATAATTACTTTATTAAAGTAGAATAATTACTCTAATAATAAGATTTGAAAGAAATTTTACGTTTTAATATTCGAAAGGGGTTTCAAAAGATATATTATGCGTTAAAATGTAAATGTAGTTAATTTCAAAATCAGTAATGAACAATTTAAAGTAAATAAAATTATGCAAGTAACAAAAACTAACCGTAAATAAGCATATATTATTTAGACTTTAAAGTTTTCAGGTACACTAGTTCTGGCTTCAAATATATTTAACTTGGACATAACTCAATTAAGACTGTAGTTCAATTAAAAAAGATGCTGAATAAAACGTCATACACAAACGTCGAGAATAAAATTTTACAAATATGCTATAAGTAATTCCAAAAATAAACAATTATATATTAATTGCATTAAAAATTATGAATGAAGAAAACTATCAGTTTTCGTAACTTTTGAAATCACTTATTTTTTGTGTTCTTAATTCAGAATTTAACAGAACATAAGATTAATTATTTTTGCTTTTTTTTCTCAAAGGGACCGAATTACTTCGCTATAAGTCATTAAAAAGCAGATTAAAAACCCATTTGAAACGCGTCATTAGTTACATGAAATGAAATTATTTTTTTTTATAAAAATAAAACTCAATGCTCTTTGAATTAGCTGTTAGTTTTCTTTTTACAGAGTAAGTAATACTTGGTTACATGATCTGGAAAATTCAGAGAACTCGCAGTTTAAGGTCTTTTATGAATTCTGCTTTGTCAGTCAATTACGACGGAAAAAATTGCATTAAATTAATATGAAACCTTTATTTATAGCTTACATTAAGATAAAAATATTAATCCGATAAAAGTAATAGATCTTATAGAAATAACTAAAATAGTAGACAGTTTTTGAAAAAGTCTAGATTTAACAGTTCAATAAATGAGAGAGTTCGTTAATGTCTTAAAAATTGTTATATACATATATACGCACGTACACATACACACACACACACTTATATATATATATATATATAATTTGCTTACGAAGTGATATTTTGTGAATTATAATATTATAATTTTGATGTCTTGTTCATATATATTTATATCACCGTTAATAAAAGAATCAATTTTCTTTTTTTTCTAAAAAACGTGTGCATAATAATTTTTCTTTATTAGAATTAATTAAAGTTACCTACTTATATTATGAATATTTATTACAGGTATAAAATGGAACTTTAGATAGAAAAAAGGACTATATTGCTGATATTTGCCACATTATGGAATGATATTATTTCTTAAACACTGAATATAATTTTTCTTCTTAAATTTTACTAATTTTAAGAGCGTTGCTCTGTCTCCTTAGTTCTCACTCATTCTGATAGATCCTGAATCCTTGTTCGATAACTACCTATGTAGGTGCATACACGTCTACGAACAATCAATTACTATCTTCTAACCATTAACCAATAATTTCTTGCTTTTAACTTTCCAACTTCTCTTATATTCAATTTGGCTTCGCTTATATATACATGTTTCTTCTATTAAGTTCCTTATAATTCTTCAGTTCAATAATTTGCATAGATCATGTTTCAATTGAGGCTCTATTTCATACTATTTACTTTTCACTTTATGAAAAGTCCACAAGGTTAGTGAAAAGAAAATCGGGGAGAACTCCCCCCCCCAAAAAAAACGTTACAAAATTTACACTGTTTCACATTTACACAATTAATGAAAACAAAAAAATAATGTTTCGGGTCTCATTTTAATTGTTTTGCAATAAACTATTTATACATTAAATGAATATCGTATTAATGTAGTGTTTGTACTCATCAGAAATGTTTTACTTCACACTTTGAGCTTTCATATCATTAAAAAGTAAGTGAACCATAATTTAGGAAGTGAAAAATGTAACCAATCTATAATAGTTAGGGAAGAAGTATCTATGAGAAATATTAAGGAATTTTCATTTAGTGGCTCGGAAACTGAAGTTATTCCTACACAACCAAAGTATACAAATCTAGATTTTCAGAGCCCAGAAGAAAAGGAAGGGTTGATATAATTTTTTTAAGTTGTAGCTGTAATGTGGTTTATTATGTTTGAATTATTTTATCTTATTTATTTATTTGGAATATTGCTGATTTTCTTTTGTTTTTTATTGTTTTTACTTGTAAGAAGTATTGTTAAAACAATAAGCGGGGTCTCGCTACAAATATATTATTGGAAAGGGCAAGTTTTCAAAAAAAAAGAGAGCGACACTAATATGATTGCTTAAACAAAAATAACAAAATAATTCTCATCATCTTACCAAGAAATATGTCCTCTATTATGGTTTTAAAAATAATGTGGTTATATATGTGCAAGATGTTGTGATGGAAGGTTACACTCACAATCAAAAATGGAAAAATAAAAGAAAATACGAAAATTTACTTACGCACATTATTTTTCAATACACAATCACTTAAAAACATGTTAGGATTTTATAACCAACAAATGCTAGTAATGTTTTATTGCATGGTACCGTGTGAAACATGGAAAGGGAGCACTGCAGAATTTACATATGTAATAAATCTAAAAATGTGAAATTTTTTCCATTCACAAACATGGCAATGCCATTGCAATATTTATTATTTTTTTTCTTTTGCCAACAATTTTCATCTACACGCGCTTCCTCATATCTATGCATAATCTTTCAGGAGGATCCTGTCTTGGTGCCATTTCGCAGATTTCGTCGTGAATAGTCCGAAACATTGAATGTTTTCAGTGCTTTCAAGTATTGGATCTGTGACCCAAAACAAGGGTGCTTAGAGTAGAAACGTTTTATATTTTGCTTTCGTGCTCTTTATTAAATTATGCGCAACAAATGTATTAAACAGAGCACAGATTACGAGGTGCATTGTGACTCTTTTGATTCCTTTGGTGGTTTCACGTGAAATAGAACGGTACGACAGGTACTGGTTAGTACGTTTGTAACACCCGCTGATTATTGAAGACTTCACTTTCCATTAATAATTTTAAATAGTTAATCACTGAAATACACAATCAACAAAAAGGAAAGTTGAATTCAATTATAATGATAACTTATTATTTAGGTTTACCTGACGCATTCACTGTGACTACTTGGACTAAACTCACTCGAACTGTCGTTTGAAGTAATAAATTAAACTATCTCTTACCAATTCGTTCGGGTTCGAGTTAGTAAGATAACTGGAATTGAAAGTTCTGTTCTCAACTCCTTTATTTATCTCTTTTAAGACCCTTCTTTGAGCTCCGTTCACATAAGTTCAGGCATCTCACTAAAATCCCCTTATCTTCAATTAACTAACTTCTAGTTTCATTATTAGAATATTCGCAGCTTATACATACATCTAATCAAATACTTCCATAATTTTAATTATATCAACATGAATCTCGTTTCATTTTATACGAAGTGATTTTGAAATCAAATACAATTAGAAAGAAACTCAAAGTATTAGTTAATCGTGTTGGATCACGCATTCAGTCACATAAAAATATAATTTAAAGTGATCCATAAACAATGTTTTAATTTGTGATTATGTTTCTCATTGTAGCGAAAATTGTTAATAAGTGTTCATGTTTTTCATTCTCAAAAATGAACAGAAAAGGTATGAACATTACAGAGAATCAAATATTAATGAACCAATTCCATTTTCACAAGCTTATGTTTAGCTTGCTACGTTAATATGCGTGTCTTTCCAGATCAAAAATTGTATTCGGATTTTAAAACGTTTCCTATCATGTGATCGAGAAAAATTTTTGCATACTCGTATAATTCCGATCCAACAAATACAACAAATTCAAGCAGTGATGAGCATAGAGGGAGGGAGGGCAGGCCTTGAATTTTGTCTTGCAATTGAGTTGAAATTTTGCACACACGTATAACCAATTTAATTGCCTTTTAGTCTTAAAGTTTCAGTCTAAATAGAATTAAATGAACATAAGTAAAATATTTTTTAAAAAATCAAACTTTTATTTAAAGATGAACAAAAGGAATAAAAATAATTTTATAAATGTAAAATAATACATAATTTGTAAAAGCCTCAGAGGTTAAAAACTTTTTTTAAAACTCTCATATAAAAGTATTCATGGTACTTAATTAATCGGTCACTACATAGATATCTTAGTTAGCGCCTCCATCTTTTATACATTATGTATTGTTTCATCTTTAAAATAAAATTATTTTTGTATCTTTTATTCCATCTTTAAATAAAATCTTGATTTAGAATTTTTTTGCGCAGCTTCAGTTTGCATAGTTCAGTTCAGTTTCAGTTTTTTTCAAAGAAAGTATCGATTGCGTAAATCAAAAGGAGTTTACTTATACTAAGAAAAATTATATACATTTCACTGAAAGACAAAAAAAAATTGGAAACATTAATTTTTCTTGATGAATGGCGTAATGTGTTTTTTGCGTTTTAGAAGAAGCAAAAAATTATGAATATAATTTCACTGATCTGATTTTAATGCACTCTATTCTTTATAGTACCCAAAAATATCGAAGAAAATTACCCAAGAACATGAAAATTTACATTTAGCGTGTCTACGCGTTCCTCCTTTCCTCTTCTGCTAGATGCGCCAGAAAAGAGTAGCATGTGTAATTATCTTAAGCATAACTACAGGGTAAACCATTTCACGAAATATGCATAAAAAGTTTAGAAAAAGGAATTATTGCAATTTTTCCTCTTTTAAATTACATAACAATGCAATTGGGTTTGGGGGAGGTAATGGATTATTTCGTCACAGAGTGGCTCAAAATATTTACTGCATGCGTAATACAAGAAAAAAAAAATTGAAATATTTACTAATGTTAACTACTAGATGATATCGTAATTTCAATTATTCCTAAGAAATAACTGAGATATCCGGACACCATTTATTATGCATATTAATTGATCCTTACACGCTTATTGTTGTGCGAGTATATTACACATACTCATACTGATTGGTTTGGCTTCTGGAAAACGTAGATTGAAAAAAAAAACCACAGTATGGAGAAAATAAGAGTACAATTTGCTGAGTTCTACAATGGCAATCTTCGAAAGGTAAAAAACACTGCAACAAATGCATAAATCTGAGTGGTACTAGATAATAAGTCTTAAGAATAAGAAATAAAAATTAAGTTACTATCTCTCTTGATTATTTTTAATAATAATTAAAACTCAACGATTAAATATAATTTTTGAAATTATAATTACGTTCACTGTATAGATGTTATACTTAGTATTCTCTCTCTCTGAAAATTTTTAAAGGGGTAAATGCAATAGATTTTATACAAAATGTACTTAAAAGTAAATACAAGAATTACGAATGTGTAAATACAGCTATCGTTCATTAAGTGCTCCTTCATAATTTACTGTGTTTATAAGCATGATTTGCTTTGCATATATATATATATATTGTTATATAGACATATTGAGGTTGAAATATGACCTCCATTGTTTTTAATTTAAAAAAGTGAGGATTATTTAAATTTTGAAAAGATAAGATCTCTTCAGTTGTCGAATGCGTCTCAATTACCTTGAATATATCTGGAAATAGTATCAGTGTCTTGTATAAAATCGAAGCGGAAGGAATATTCTAATTTATTTCTCTCAAACGTATCCTTTTAAAAACTCGGGTATAGCCGCGGTAGCCTAGTGGTCAAAGTCCCGAGCTCATAACCGGAACTCTTTTCGTCAAGTCGTGGGTTCTAGGCCCTGAAGACCCGTCTTGTCAATGTGTTGCCCGTTAAATTTGCTGAGGCTCAATATTTTCACTTTGGGATCGTAATGAAGTTTATAGGGTGGTTTACCAGCTCAGGTGCTGTCCTCGCCATCTGACCGTGACTTAAAATTACGAGGCTATCGTGTTGCTTTTTTTTTTTTAACATTAATGAAAAAAAAATAAAACTTAGATTTCAAATCAAAAATGCATTTTATTTAACATCACCTAACACGAGAGTAACAGGCAATGCAATTCTGTATTTCGAATATGTACCGAGGACGGCACCTGAGTTGGCATCTGATTCTCATAGCTTCCGCTCTCCACCGCGTAAAGAGTTTGAAGTTTGACTCGTTGAAGGACAGTAAAAAAATTAGGTGCATTAGATATCTGGCACTAGGATTTTGTTTTTTCAAATTAGGTCATGACTTGTTCTCAAATTCAAAAAACTGTATAGGTGATGTGTTGAGGGTGGGTTAATATTAGTTTCGAGGCTATGTTCGTTAAAGGCAAAATCGGGATAGGTCTCCTGCCAAAAGTCCTGAGAATCGTATTCAACTAAATTAGAATCATAGCTATGTTGTCTTCTTCTGACCGTTCATACTATAAGGAAGATTGAATCAAGTCGCCTATCAATCACAAATAGGAGCTTTTTGCTTTATAAAGTTTGTCGGATACATATTCACCGTCAGTGTCATGATAGGGATCCCCTTCATCATCTGAGGACGCTTCATCATAAAAACATAAGCGAGCGCCTTTTTCCTCATTCGTAAGGGTCGAGTAGATTGTTATCATAGCACATTTGCTTTATGAAAATTGTACAACTGATGTAAGCCCAAAGACAACAAACTATAATATAGACAGTTATTTCTCAAAACAAAATCCTTTTACCTTTCCCCCAAAAACTCGTCGCATCTGTACTCAAAAAATCTCTTTCAAAAACATTAATATGCACTAGCTATCAATATTCAGCTGAAATGCAACAACCAAGTTTTGTGTGCCGTAATCGACGCAGTATGGCGTCCTGATCAAATTAAGTAACTATAGGGTGAACACGTATATTTTGCGCGAAAAAAAAAACCCACGTAGTTGGATACCATGCATGTTGAAAACATGCAAAATAAGACAGTATGTACCAAATTTCCGTGTAGTGCATTGAAAAGCGGACACAGTTTATTTAGCCTTTTGTTTTTTACCAAGTAATTTTAAAGACGCCTTACGGCGTCACTATCTTTCATTGTGTAAATTTAAGTTAAAGCATAGCAGCCTTCATGCTTTTGCATGACTTCCTTTAATAGAAACTAAACCTAAATATCACTAATCATGAAAATCGCTACTCCTTCCTACTAACTGGCGTGTTTCTAGAAAGTTCTTGATGCATCATGAAATAAACTTATGAAGGAAAAATATACCCTTTTATAGAGTTAATTGAATACTAACGTCACATGTAAAAACAGCACAAAGGCTATTGACTACGATAAAAGTTTGATATGTATGCTAAAAATTAAGTGAAATCCCTTATATTCCATATATTTTAATTTTTTTAAAAAAATAAGTATTCATTTTATCGAAAAATGGAGTTTCAAATTTGTTACATGCATTGTATAAGAGCATTACACATGAAAAAATTGAAGTGATTGGTAAATATTTGTGGAAGAAGTTACATTTTTAGTGCATTGATGAAACAATGAATCACAAACTGAGAAAATCTTTTTTAATGTTTATAACTCTAAAATAATAATTATTATATGCTTCCATCAACTTTAAATGCCGTTTGAAAGCATTAGCTGTGTATTTTCTTAATAGTAATTGCATTTTCATATAATTTCAGTTCAATAGCTCTCAATTTACTTCTCAGTGCGATGTTAATAAACATTACAATCTGAGCCAACTTCTAATTCTCGTTTATATGAAAGTAATACATCAGTCGGAAGATAATTGTTCAAAGATTACTACTAAATAAACAAAAATAATCCAAATGGATGTTTCGTCATTTTTAAGGTATCGAGTCCTCTTAAGGTTGCATTTAAAAGCAAGATGACAGTTATTGGCTAACGTGCAAGCAATTTTGAGCCTTGGTCAAATGGCGAAGATGACCTTGAGCTGCACTTCCAAACTTCTACACCACGAAATGGAAGGACTTGGAATCTCGACAAATTTAATGGGCATCAGCAACGCTATACAACAACCTTTTTGAAAGATATGTCACATACATTGAGTGGCTAGGCATCATCTGTATACCATGGCCTAACTGCGATCATTTAATTAACTAAACACAACTTTCGCAGCCAAAATTCTCTATAAAATTGAAATGTAGCACAAGGTCTCTTACGAGCAAAATTAATCTTATTGAAACAATTTCCTGCGACGAGAATGACATATACATCATTAATGGTTTTTTTTAAAAAATTGATTTATTAAATGTAGTATTTTTAATGTTGTAATTAAAATTTACAGTTTAAAAAGTTTTTTTTTAAAAAACTTTCTAGTGAGTAGTGCGGATTACACAAAAAGTATTTCTCGTTAAATTGAGGCCGGATGGACATGACATCCAGCTAACGGCCAGCGTTCTTACACACCTTCAATTTGACTCCACACTTAAAGTCCTTAAGTTGAGATGGTGGAGAAGTTAGGAGAGTAGGGTGTCGTCCTTGTCACTTGACCTTGGTTCAAAAATATGAGATCCGTAACCAATATTCCTCGCGTTGATTCCAAGTGCGATGTTAGTAAACAAACAATGCTCGGTAAAACTTAATTTGAAAATATTAACTTCGGTTTAACTTAATTTGAAAAGATTGTAAGGAGCTTCAATACATTATAACTTAAAAGGAGAACTATTAACATTTTATTGCCAAATAATTAAAAAAAAGCCATATTCACGTATTTATCACAATGAATTTTTATAAGTTTGATATGAAAATTATAATAATGTATCATGCCTTTTACACAATAAAAACCATCTATTATATAGAAGCAGAATATATTTAAAGGAGTAAGAAAAGTAGAAGTTTATTGGCGCAGGAACCAAATCTAGTTATGAAGAGCAAAACCTTGTGCAACTGTTGTCAAGACATAACAAAGATATAAGAAAAAAAGAATTGGTGTGTGTGGGGGGAGAATGGTTGACAAGATGAAGGATCGAAAATAGAAAAAGGATCGCTATGATATTTCGGGCCCTTGCTTACCTCAGATAGTAAATCCTATGGGGAAGCAAAAGATCACTAGGGTATCTCAGGGTCATGATGATTGTATTTACCCTAAAAAAGGTAAGTCCCTGAAGAGGATATTTATGAGGGGAAACTGTGAATTAAAAGCTACAATTGCCCTGAAATATTTAAATAAATATTTAGACAAATGAATTTCATGAAGAACATACACGTATATGAAAAATGGGGAATTCGGGAAGAAGATACCTTTGCTACATTAATGATTTATAATTGTTACATGAATGATTTATATATTTTCAAAACATGGAGCAGTTAACGTGACTGTTCTTCATATTCTGTATCATAAAACGCTCTTCAATTGCGCAGTTGGCTGAATGTTAAAAAGAACATAATTTGCTGAAGACCACGTTTAAATTGACCACTTTTAATACGTCTTATTTGCTATTTTAAAATTGCGTGATCTATTATTTTGTGCAGCTTCAAACGCAACGCTTGTGACCTTCGAACTGAAACAATCTCCTTTATACTGTCTCCTTTATAAAGATAAATACTAGTTTGTTCAAATATGTGGAGTCAGTGTCAGTGATTGGGGAAAGGGGAAGAGGGTCCGACAACCCATACGTTTTTGGGAGAAATTAAATATTGTTTTCTATTTTCCATTTTTGTTCCTGAAACTCTAGGAATTATAAACAAAACTTTTGTACAAACCTTCTTGCCTTATTGCTTAACCCTTAAATGCATGATTTTTTTTTGAATTAAATAAAATCTTTTATTATAGGAAAATAATAGGTTCCGTAAGAAATAAACGAAAAAATCCAAGTAATAATTTATTTTGAAAAAACTTATATGCAGACTTTCGGCATCAATATGCGTTTAGTACTAAAATCACTGTAGACGCTTATCTGATACGTGATGATTACTTAGATAGCTTATCTGATAATAGATGAGATGTAATTTTTAACAATTAAATGAATCACTGTGACTATGATACTCGACAAAAGGAACTATTTCTTCAAGTAACACACTGAACTTCATCACTCACCACATTGAAATCTCAAAAAACGATGTAACTTACCCGACAAAAGTAATGCCAACTCTTTTCTTTCGCACGTGACTTATTGTGAATGGTTATCGACTTGCATTCGGAAACGGACACACTAAAGGTTTTGAATAAAATTAAGAGAAAATGCATGTAGACAATTTGCAAAAAATGCATTTAATGGTTAACTATTTTTCCTCTCGTTTCTTTAATTATTGTAATGTCTAATGATCATGGTGGGGGGCGGCGGTTTTCGTCTAGTCGTTGGTTTGACTAAAACTAAAAATGAATTTGATTAAAACTAAAATTTGACTAAAACTATGCCACTAAAGGACCGCAGTATAGCCGGGGCTGATGCACGTTGAATCTGTCGAGGTTCCTCGTCCTACAGTTGGCGTGGTGTGGAAGTTAGGAGAGGATGGTGACAGCTTAAGTGTCATCCTCGTCAATTCACCGAGGCTCAAAATTACGAAGTCCGAAGACTGAGAAACTCACTGGTCGTATTTTGGCAAGTTCTTCTATTTTGATGTTTATTTTAAACAAGATTTACTTTTTAATGAAATTATCACTGATCATTTTTGATTTCTCGAAATATGTCTAGTTAATTGTAATACATGCGTAATACTGCTCCTTTGATGAAAACTTTATTGTATAGTTATTCATAATTTAAAAAAAAAAACATTTGCTCTCTATTATTAAAACTAATCCACAGTAAAGTTCGTATGAACTGTTAACTTTTACATCTTTGTCCAAATTCCCTCAGAAAGTGTCAAAAACTTCCCATTTTGTAGCTAACTAGTAAACTTTGTGTAAGTGTGTGTCTACTGAACTTAAACTCTCGGAACCACCTTTTTTTCTTTGTTGTATTTAAAGTTTTGCCCCCTCCCGGTCAAAATTTTAATTCCTAATCACGGGAATGGATTGAACTTAACTATTTTAAAAAAAATTCTATATAAGGAAATTAAATGTTTCCTACAAAAATCTTCCATTACCCTAATAAAATAAGTGAAATCAAAGAAGAAATGAAAAAAAAAAATGAGGGATAAGAGTCAGTTAGGGGTTGCAATACTGATACATCGATAAATCGCAAATTTTTGCATAAAAAAAAAACACTTGCCGTAACAAAATTATTACCGTTAATTAGCTACCAAAGTGGCTATTGTTTTATCACTGATTAAAGGATCCCCCGAGCAATTTAAAAAAGCAGGGGGGTTCTGAATATCTTTTCTGGTCAAAATAAACAAATGAGGGAGGGAGTGAATGAATGAGTTCAAGAATGAGAACGTGAGTGAATGAGTAAGAGGATGGAATGAATTAATGAATGGATACTTGAGTGAGTAAATGATAAGTAAATAAATAAATAAATGAATCAATCAATCAAACAAATTTCCATTCCGTTGTTATGTGATTGCTTGCTATAATTCTAATATTTTTTTATTGTGTAATTTAATAATTATTGAAATAAAGTTAGGACCTTTGGTGGCTAAATCTGCTCTTTGCGCAATGTTACATGGAATAATTCATATCCTTAGTTTTGATTGTTTTTACCGAAAAATTTTGAAACTTTATGTACATAACTATAATACACCTTTTTACAATTATTTGCAACGAACTTATAGAGGCCTTGATACATAGAATAAAAGAACGAAGCATTGTTTACTCAGATATTTTGCAACATAGTAACGATACAGAGGCTAATATGTAAGCCTTGAAACTTTAAGGAAACAAGTAACACTGTACAGTCAAAAATCAAATTGTAGAAAATTGATTGCACGCGTATGTCTTCGCAATATAAAAACGCTACACATATTATGATCAAGCAGGTTGAAACAGAAGTAATACATGCTTCTGGTTGCACAATTCTTTCCTTTCATTAAAATTACAATTACGTTATCCATGGAAGAGAAACTTTTTAATCTAACAAAAGAAAACTGAACTAATGCATGATAATCCACCTCTGGTACATACGCACGCGTATGTATTAGATACAAATTAATTTGTACAAAAATTACATCAAGATTTAATACAGGATATCAAAATGTTGATCAGTTATATTTCTTCGTGCTAATTTTTAATACATATTGAGAAATAGATCACGTATTTAATCACGTACTCTATAGTTTTTTTTATATTTTTAAGAAAAAAAAACTATTGTGTAAATATTATATAATTTATATAAAGAATGTTGAATTTTATTTACATAATTTATCTTCAGAATACAATATAATAATATAATTTTTTTTCACCGTCCACAAGAGTCAGATAAAATGCGTCACTACTAAATGAATGACTATTTTATATTAAAGGTTTGAAGAATTACTAATAATTACCGGTATATCGGTTTCCTTTGAAAATCTTACTGAATTAGATAACAGAAAATAATTTGGTAATAGAAAAAAATCGATACATTTGCAACTTCTATTAATAATCCATACCTTCATTTATCACACTGCGTTCTTAATATTTTGAAATGCAAAGTGTGACTATTAAATAAAGAGACTGGCACTGTTAAACATTTGATTTTGATGTCACGCATATTTACTTATTATCACCTTCAATATACAATCCTCCTCTATCCCTACAACGCTTCATGCGAATCTTCCATTATTCGAAATAGTGTTGGAAGTCTCTTTCGCAGTTCCAATGAACTCAAATCTTGTTCCCCTTAATACAGATTTCACCTTAGATACAGATAGAAGTCGCATGACTTAAGATCAAGCGAATAAGGTGAATGGTCAAACACTGGGATGTTGTACTTGGCTAGAATCCCCTTGACAGACAATAAGGAATCAGCCGGCGCATCGTCTTGGAGGAAAAATTTGCAGTACTTGGTGGGAAAATTGCAATCTAAGTCAATTCCTACAGTCTCAGCAATCGCACGAATACTTAACCGACGGTGAGATCAAAACAGATTACCAATTTTTTCGATATTATCATCCTTTTCTGATGAGGAAGGGCAATTAGGGTGTGAATCTTCTTCAACTTCTTTTCGGCCATCTTAAAAATGCTTAAACGACTCAAAAACACAGGCATGCAATAAGCATTCATTGCCATTTACTTCTTTCATTAAATTATACGTATCAGTAGCAGTTTGTTCAAGTGTCATGTGAAATTTCACAACTCGTTGCTTCCTTCTCATTTATCCGGGCGAAAAAAAAAATTAACTTTAATGCGAATGAAGGCTACTGCTATAAAGATTTGCTTACAGAAACGAGAGGCGCTGTATTAAAAAAAGAAGGCTTCACGCTAAACAGCTGTCGGTCTCTGGCATTTACCGAATGTGCATTTCTTCTGTAGCAAGGTCAGTATTGTTATTTAACAGCCACATCTCGAATTTAATAAATGCGGACTTCCTTGCTTTAAAAATAAAGATGAGTATCAATATTATTTACTAAATGGGAAATAAAATGTGAAACAGATTTTATGGCAGAGAAAATACATGTTTTCACAGTGAAATCGGTAACGTAATAAAATAAGGACGGCGAAGTTGGATTTATTTATCATTGTTCGAACCTTTTTCAATCTGAAAAAATAAATGAACTGAACTTATTGCAATATTTATTCTTTGACATTAAACGAAGACAGTATTGAGGTAACCGTGACCCCTGAAGGCTGTTTTCTCCAAATGCCGAAAGAAGTCGATAGAAACGTGGAACATATTTCAAGGCAGAAAATTGTTTCAATTCTTATGAAAGTTTGTGACAATGTAACACTTACACCCATTTAGAATCCAGTACTCTTAAAATTAAGGAATATTCCAAAAACGTGTCATTTAAAACTAGAATGTGTTAAGTTCAAAACTTATGTACATTATAGTATAGAAGATGAAACAAGGAACATATTTAACCCAGAAAAGAAAAGGGATTGATTCAGATAGAAATAAGAAACGTAGAATACGCTGCTCTCTAAATGATAGCGAAGTCAAAATATGTGTATATATATATATATATATATATATATATATACGATAAAAAGTGTTGGAAATTTGGTCCTATTATTTAACATTACGTTGACATAGTGTATTGTTATTTTCAAACTTTTTTGAAAAAAATAGAGAATGCCTGGTTGATTCTATAGATTTATTATTAATGAGAATTTGATAAATATAACATAAGAAAATGTTTTTTGAAAACCGTATTCAAACTTGCCTCACCACAGATAAAATTAATTCAGTACTTTTCTAAAAATGGTGTTTTTTAAGATTCTGGGGGCTTCCTTCAAACTTTACTTTATCCATAATACTGATATTTTCCCCATTATGAAATGAGATTATATCCTAAACAATGAAAATAATTTTTTTTTCTTATGACTCTCTCAAATTTTGATTTTTGCATCATGATCCCATCTATAAATTAAATAAAATTAACCACTTATCAGTTTTGCTCGTAAATCATACGGATAAAGGTTCTTGTACTCAACGTGATTTTCTCGTTCGTGGTGCGGGTATCACATTTTCAAAGCTCATTTTTCTGCTGATCCCGTACATTTTACTCTGCCTTATTTTTTGATTCATAGATGAAATTACTGACCCGTAGGTTATTGATATCGGGTTTTTTTAGCCTGTGTGTGTGCTTAGGTTCGTTGTACAACGCTCTCTTTATGTAGAATGGGCTGTTCGCAGAATTTTCCTTAACTAATATATGGGATTTTTTTTTTTTGACTTTATAAGTTTCCTGCTCCTTTCCAATCAAATGAAACGTGATTGCACAAATTAAGTAAACTTTAGAAGTGTAGTGAATAGTTATAATCAAGTCGTATGAAATCAACGGAGAATTTCATTTGAGAGAGATTGACAAGGTTATGCTTATTGTGTGAAGTGCATGGGATTTCCTTTCATGTCTATGTTAATTGTAATGACTAGGGTCGAATTAATCTTTGGAGACGTTACTCGCATTGTATTCCGATTAGCGTATTCTTTGATATATTATAGACGTGTTAGTGTTCGTGACAAGGGACTGTGAATTGCTTGTATGTGATAGAGAGCATTCCTCTTGTTAGAGAAATAATACGTATTATTTTGAAACTGAATGGACTACATTCCTGAACTATTGACTTGTGACTTCATTTGTGTTTAGAATTAAGTTGAGCTTTTGATATGTGATAAGATTAAAATTTAAAATGACAAGACGAGTCGGGTATTATAGATGTGTCTCATTTCGTTAGGGTATTGTATATTACAGTTCATGAAAGTCTACTTTAAACAAATTTTGAAGAATATAATTAGATTTTTTATTAGCTGATTAAAATATAGTTTGGAAGTTGTATTTTAAGTACATTTTTAGAAGAATTTAAGTAGTTTGTAAATTTTTAAAATTTTGTGTGAATCGCAAATGGATGACGGTAATAGTAGTGATCGAGGAAATAGAAATACTAACTTCCATTTAGAAATTTAAAGATGTGTAATACATTCAAAATCTCAAGTTACAGAAAACAAGTTCATTATTTGTATCTGAGAAAAAAGCCAACGTAAAGGGCGATGATAATTTTTTTTAATTCTATACACACACACACTACACACACACACACACACATATATATGATATAATGGAGAACCATATATCTCAATTTATGGCCAGTAGGGTTTTTGAGACATTTTTGTTCACTGAAACAATTTTCACTACAATCTGCGCGTTAAATATATCTTTGGGATCATTTTAAATCTTCTTGAACTGCTAAGTTTTGCTCGTAAGAGTAACTTGGAAACAGGGCCTAAAACATTGCCAAGAGCATTGAACTGAATCAATTGTAATTGCCATTGTTTGAGTTTCACTCTTACTTAAATTCTAATGATGTGCGAGAAAAAGGACGCTACATTTGATTGATAATTCAATAAAGATTATCAACAATTTTTGAGAATATTGTACGTGTATAATTACTTCATATATTAGCAGTGTTAGTGTCTAAAAGTTGTCTAACGTGATTCAAATGGTATAGACTAAACATTTCATGAAATTAATTTTGTCCATATAGGTTATTATCATCAGGATATAATGATGTTAAAATATCACATATGCCATCCAACTTGCGCTCGACCTATTCTTCAAATATTTTCACATTTACGCAATTGCAAATTCAAAGCCAGCTTCAATTTGATTAACAAAATCATATGACGGAAAATATAAAGTTGCATCACAACAAGAACTAGACTTGACCATAACCTGAACTGCATGCCGAAAATAATACACCCGTAAAATCAAATTCCCGACGATGAATTACAATTTTAAGCATAATGCAGTTCTGCACTCTACTTTTTAATAAGTTATTATGAAATAGCAAAATATTTCTTTCAAACAAACTATAAATTATAACAATTGTATAAAAATATATCAATCTAATGCTAAGCAATATTATGAGAAATTTATTGATTGAAGTCAACAAATAAATCTTATTTATCGTTTTCTTTTGAAAATTTATATACAAGCCATACAATTAAGAAAAATATACTAAGTTTCGTCAAGACAAAATAAAGTTGATGAAAATTAAAAACACATTTATTAAATAGTATAATAATATAAACATTTCCAACATTAAAATTTCTATAATTGCTAGATTCTTATATTAAATCTGGCATTCACCTAACATTTTAACTCCTTTCAAGTATCCCATTATCAAATCTTTCAAAATTAATATTCGGGAAATAAGTGTTCCTTTCTTTTCTAAACTAGAAAAATAAAAAGGCAAAATTCAACACCAATCTGGTTTCATGAAATGTGGACCAAACTTATCAAAGCTCAAACTTCACCTTCAAAATCATCTTTCCGTAGTTTAACGTGCATTGATGAAAATTCTCACTTCTCTCATCCTTTACCCACAAATATTCATGTCAAAATGGAATGTTACTGATTATAATCTCTTATTGTTTGGAACTCACTCATAATTTATAATTTTCTTTGACTTAAACAGCTTCCTGGTATTAAGTTTGAAAATAAAAGAAAATTCAGGGACTCATGATGAGAAATGTCTGATATCTCTGCATTGTGTATAATGAGAAGGATATTGCCGCAGTAATAAACTGAAACAAATATGCGTTTAACCCTTTCGTTACCCAATTTTAGGTTCGCAAACCGTAATATTAATCACAAAAATTTCAATTATCGAACAAAATTTTGATATTTTTATCTCTCAGGGTACAATGAGGAGCCTAGAAATAACGAAATGTGTAGATATTCACAGGGTACGTTTCTATCTGATTTTAAAAATATTTTCAAATACCAGAAAACGCAAAACAATTGTTAAATTGACATGAAATATGTTTACAAATTGGAAAAATTCACAAAAAAACATGTATAACAATTCTTTCAGAAGTATGTATATTGCTTCTACAGATAATGTCTGCACCTGAGGACGAACAGTAGAGATTTCATAGGATTAATAAACATTGATTTTGAGCATACACACACACAATCACAAGCAAACAATTATGAGAAAAATTAAAAATGGTAAAAGAACAAATATTTTTACTTTGCATTTAATTTCACATTTTGCAAAACGAAAATGTAAAAGCAAATAAATAAATTGTCAGAAGCAATGATCAAAAACAATTTCAGGGCTCGAGGTCGGGTTAAATGTGATGCTGCCAACCTACCCCTCTTTGCGACTAAGGCTAGGAATGGAAAATCAAGAAAAAAGGAATAATGTATCAAATGCAAGAATATATATATATATATAATATTTATTATGTATATTAA